>WBMZ01012910.1:0-208897 GCA_013400975.1 Atrichornis clamosus | reverse complement strand
CCCCGCCCGCGGGCGCGGAGCGGGCACTGCAGTGAGCGCCCCCGCCCCGCGCCAAGGGCGGGCGGACTGCGGCGGGCGCGTCCCCTCCCCACGCGCTCCGCAGGCGGCCGGGAGCAGACCCCGGCCGGGGGGCACCGCGGGTATTTCTCTTAATTCCCCGCGCGAGGGGCGCCGGGCCAGCCGCGGCCGGATAAGCTTCCTGCGTGCAGCGGGAGGGGAGGGAAGAGAGAGCCGCCGCCGCCGCCGCCGCCGCCCTCCCCCGGGCGCACGTCAGCGGGGCTAAGACCGGGCCACCCGGCCCCTGCGTGCCGCGGCCCGCAGGCAGCAGCCGCCCGGCTCGCTCCGACCGCTCCGTGCGCGAGGAGGGAGAAGCAGCAGCTGCCGGCCACCGCCGCCCGTCCCGACCGCAGTCCGAGCCTGGCGCCCAGCGCAGGGAACCCGGCCCGCTGCGCTGCTGCCCGTGAGCGGGGGAAGCGGGGCCTCAAGCCCTTCTGCGGATCCACCTCAAAGTTGGGCCCGGCGCTCCCGAGCGCTGTCAGGCTGCCCGACCTTGGGGACGCGTGTGGAAGTCCCCGAGGAAATGAACCATCTGGTGCAGAGGTAAAGCGATAACACGCGAAATGTCTTGAAGCTGTTAAAGAGTGAGACCCGGCATTCGCACACACGCGTGGTTTATGGTGATGGGACTTGGACGCAGAAGACAAATAAAAATCATCAGTCTCCCAGCTACAAAAGAAAACAAACCAGCCTCTATTACTGTCTTTACTAGCATACCATCTGAGAGTGCTGCTGCAGTGCCTTTATAAGCAAGTTTGTTTTCACCTTTTACTTAAGTAAGTCTGTCTCTGAACAATTGCCAAATCTGCTTAATATGCAGATTTATATAGGGCAGTCACTGATCCAGCCAGAGAGGGAAGGGCTGCACTGGCCTCTCCTGCGTGACTGAGAGTGCAAGCTGTGTTAAGAACATCCACAGAGACAGATGAGCGTACCATAAGCCAGGAGTAGCATTAAACTGATCTGAAAATTAAGAGTACTGTAAAAGTACCATAGATTCCTGCACCGTGTCTGGACAATGAAATCATCACATTATTCAATCATATGAAAAGCAGTAACAGCAGCCACCTGCGTATCCCACTCACTCCCCATCTCCAGGTTAGATGCAGCCAGCCCACTGCTGCAAAGACTACACCAAAGTGATGCAGTGGGCAAAGATTCCCTCAGCCTATGCAGAAAGTAGATAGCAAAAGTAGGACAACATAACAGTAGCATTACAACAAAGCAATACCTCTAGAAGGTGATTATGAAACAACAGCATTCTGCGTCTTACACCACGCCAGCACTTAAACCTGGAAACCTGCTGACACAGCTGTATAATTCAGAGAACCAACAAATGATCTAACCAACAGGTATCAGTCAGTCGGCCTCCAGCCAGACTAAAACTGCTCCAACAGCCCCATTTGGTGGTCTACCAGTTTCTTTAACAGAACAGTTGCAGCCAAGGGGAAAAGCAGATAGACAACCCGTGGTTCTTACCAGGGAAATCGGCTGATAACATGAAATTTAAGTGGAGATTATATATGCAGAGGTGGGCAATGTTGCTGATACACAACCTGCACTGCACTTCCACCATCCAAAATGACACTAGATGTCCTCTGGGCAGGAAAGGTGAGCTGTTAAGTTTGTGCTGTGGTTGCGCTGGGCGATGTCATCAGGAAATATGCAACCCAGCCCCCAGTGTTAAAATGAACAGAGCAACTGGAAAAGGACTCTGTTCCACAACACAAAAGTGAGAGTGGATGATTAAGACCAAGTTTTAGCATGCTGTGCTGAATAAGCAGCCAGACAGAATGAATCTTAACTTTTATGCAGAGGAAAGTGGTACGAAGCCATGACAAAAGAGTACAGCAACAGGAGAGGTTTACCTAAAGCTATATATTAAACTGAGAGCTATTCTGTAGTTGAAAACTGTTTTAACTGGACTCAACAAGTGTTCTGTGCTCTACACAAAGCACCCCATGATATTTAAGAAGCTCTGATGGCAGTGATCTCATAAAAATACACAAGGAACGTAAAAAGAGGGAGACAGAAGAGGAAGTTTCTCATCTTCAAGTGTTAAAAGGAAAAGTGAGGTCTGGAAATCAGAAAGAGAACAGAGGAGCAAGTGTGTAAAGAAAAGCTAACCATGTGTTCTGCATAGCAAGTGCTACAGAAACAGATTGCTAACCGAGAAACTTGTGTTAAGTGAGAAGTGGGATATAAATTGAGTGACAGACTTGATTAAACCAAGTACTGAGTGGGAGACTAAATTATGGGAGTAGAGTTTTCAAAAGGAATGAAGACAAAATGAAGCAGGAGGAGGGGTGGCAATATGGATAAGAGAGTATTGTGTCAACAGAAAGAAATATTGATGTTCTGGCTGACATTCCAGTCTACTTGTACTGAGAGCAGAACTGCAAACAGAGGTGAATCTGGATGGTTTCTGGTCAGAATAATGTTGTAGGGCCCAGAAAATAACTGAACAGTAAGAAATGGTTTTGAGAGCCTGTGCACCAGTAATGGGAGATTCAGCTAATGAACAGTAAATGAGATCCTGACCTAAGTCATGCAGGATTGAAATCTGGAAGTAATGCTTTGCTCTGAGTATTAGCCAGCTGCAGATTTCACACCAGCAGAGTAGTAGTTTTGGTCTCTTATCTTTTGAAGTAGCACAGTTTGGCTTTTACAGTACCCTGAACTGTCAGGAATCTGTGAGGTATTAATCTGATTTTAATAACTGGAGCTGAGTAAGAGGCACAAAAGAAAGTAAGTAAAATGCAAAGGTTTTAATGCAAAGCCCATGGGCATAAATGGACATTTCCTCTGATGTTAACGGACTTTGGATCAGGCCCCAACTGCCCATGGAGCCTAAGGTCAGCTTTGGTTTGCTGAAGAATGTCTGTGGGAAGGCAATAACACAAAAGCATTGGTCTTTAGGGAAGCAGAGTGAAGGACTACAAAATTAGTTCACAGAAACTAACTGGAATGCAAACCTCTGTGAAAAATGGGAAGGATGCTGGAGAAGATGCATGATAGCATCGTGCATGATGCGTGTTAGCATGATAGGAAGAATCAAAAAAGAAATATGCAGTAAAGAAAATGAGTAGGCATATTTTTAAAATAGGTATTTTCTGGGTTTCTGCTATTAACTTGGAGTCTCACAAGGAATCAACAAATTTTCCTCTCTATGCTTCTGCTCTTCAGCCTATCTCTTTAGAATGAGTAATTCCAGTTAGGTTTTATCTCTCACAAGGATTTTACAGAGCATAAAACTCAACCTGCCCTGCTATTGTGTGGGGCTTCCTGGCACTACTTCAGTATAGTAACAAATGAAAATACAAAACAAAACATCCAAACATCTAAAATTGTGCAAAATATTGCATCATCTTAAAATGAGGAGTTTTTTGGAAGGTGAAGAAAAGTTTTGAAATTCTTAACTGTTATTTTGCTTCTGACTCTACAAAGAAACATGCAAAGAGTTACCTAAATCAAGCATCATTTTATCATTACTGTTCACAGCTTCACATTCATGTATACAGAAGAAATCCCCCTTATTTTCATAGGTGACTATTCATGTTGGCTATACAAAATCTCTCAAAATTTTTTTTTACTTACAGCATTGTTTAGTATCTACTAAGAAGATCAATTTCCTCTAATGTGCCTGGTTGTTCTCTTCCTTCTCCCAAACTGACATTCATTTGCTACCTCTGAGGATTTGTAAGTGAGGCTGATAAAAATTAAAAGTAGCATGCATAGAAAGAAGATTGGAAAGAGAGGAACTTTTTAGTGAATGAATATAAAATTTATATTCGAAATAAACGATAGAGTTCTGGAGAGAAGCAAATATTAAATTACCCTATTAGTAGGGACTATTCAGCCATCCATCTAGTTTAGTGTCTTGTCTTCAGTAGTGACCTATTCCAGATGATAAATGTAAGTGGGGGGAAGAGAAGGGTATGAAAGGAAGACAAGAAGAAAGAGGGAAAGGAATCAAACAGGCCAATAAAGAGATCCGTATAAGTGTGATCCACATGCATATAGTGCGCTTCTTGATTAGAGAGTGGCTTTCTTCCTGACCCCAAGCTGATGATCAAAATATGCCCTGAAGCACCAGGATTGGTAGCCCCTGTAATTTTGATCTGAACTTGTGTCAGTGCACATGCTATTCTGTTTCATGTCAATGCCTAATCCTTTTTGATAGTTACTAAGCTATTTAAGTCAATAATATCCCATGGCACTGAGTGTCGCATGTTAATTATATGGCTCATAAAACATATAACCTGATCTCATTGCAAATTTGTTCTATTTTAATGTCTCTGAGTGCTTTCTACTGTTACGAGACAGGGTGGGTAGGTAGTGTGTGCAAGTGGCCTGCCCTGTTCTGGACATCTCTGCTGTTTCGTGCTGCAGGTCACTGCCCCCCAGGAGCTCACACAACGGAGGGGGCAGCTGTGGTCTGGCAGGCTCTCAGTGCCTCTGGGCAGGCTCTGTGCACCTGCCGGCAGCCCGCCTGGTTCCCGGCTTCCTTAGTGAGCCGTGGGGACACATGCCTTTCGCTGGGATTTTTCCAAGTCACCTAGACACGAGGTATTTTCCTCTCAGCTTGAAGGGCTTGCAACGTTGGATTTCAGAAGCACAGGCTAGGTCCCCAACTAGGAAAGGGAAGCATTTGGTACACATTCAGCTCATTTAACTGCCATAAGCTCACTCCACACAATCTTTTCTCTAGAGCCTTTTCCTACCTTAATGAGGGATCAATACCAGGTTTATTGACTTGATTACACAGGCTGTTCTGGATTCCTGCACAACTTCGTGTGATATAGGCAAAGCCTGGTGGAAGCTAACACACGGGTAGTCTTGGAAAGGTCAGAACTTCACCCACAGAGCCATACAGAAGGGGCTGCAGCAGCCTGATTTACGTTTCTCATCTCATGAAAGTCCCCCAATACTAGCCTGAGCTCTAGGTTAGAAACTGAGTGAGCTCTAGAAGAGTAGCCTTTCTAGATTCCTCTTGGATATTTTCTTTGCTAGAGAGACATCACTAAGCAATTTCTGAATGCTGAGCTGCAATATCTGCTCGCTGCTCTCTTAACTGATCAGTTTTACAACATATTTATGATTTTATCATATCTCAATTATCCTTTGAAATTTATCCATAAGGCCCTATAGAAAACAGCGAGGATTATGCAAGTCAGACAAATATTGTGACCAGTAAGAATTTCCTCTAGTTCCGTGTCTATAAGAATAATAATGCATTTTTAAAAATCAAGTTTTCACTTCTATCTTCTTGAAACTGGCCAATGTCAATTGTTAATTGGGTGAAGAGCAGGGTTTCCCACCACTTATATGACAACAAGGTCATGTTCCACAAGTTCCTTTAATAATTATCCAGTAACAATAACTGGTATGTTAAAATCACCCTCAGATGAGTTTAGCCTCAGAATGTTTCATTTCTGTTGCCTCCCTTGGTGGATGGATGACAGAGATACAGATTTTTGGGCTTTGCCAGAGCAAGTGAACAGATCTGTATGTATCTGCCCTGTGCAGCTTAATAGTGACTCCAGACAGCTCTGCTGTCACTGAAGGGTTACTGTGTGGGTATACGATAGTGGGGAAACATCTTGAACATTCATTTGAATATGGCCATCGCAGTGGAATGTTCAGGGGCTATTTTAAGGTTCACACTGTTTGTTTAAACAAGATGGCATGACTCAATGACTGTTACGTAAAGGGTGAACACAGATTTCTCCCTATATCGCAGATACCTCCACCAACGTAAAATATTGTATGAAATTACACCTATACCATGCTGAATGGTATTGATTACTGAATGAATACTGAAAACTAATGCCACATCCTGGAATGGAGTCTCCCTCTTTTTAAAATAAGGTGTCTGTCAAAGGAAAGGCTAATATTGCAAAAAAGATGATGGATGGACAGCCTACATAAGCTAAATGCTGTCTTTCAGAGTGTTGAGAAGAATATGAACTCCCTCATTGCTGTGGATCACCCATAACCAAAAGGAATGAGAAATGAGTCGTTTGGTTTCTGGTGATCAGTCATTGCCATCTATTGCTACTGTTGAAAGAAAAAACTTCCATTTAGTACCAGCTGCAACAAATGTTTTTTCTTTGCTTTTTAAAATGGAGCACAGATCACTGGGAAAATCTCGAGTTTAACTCTCACCACCAGAGTCATCACATTTGGCTGTTACTAGCTCTGTTTGAACTCAATTCAAATTAAGATAAACTAATGTATCTCACACTATTAATCTTTCAATTCTTTCATCATTTCAGTTGAATTTATGGCACAGTCCTTGGGAAGATACTGAACTTTTTCCATTGAGTTTTCTGTTAGATCTTGATTTAAATGGCTGTGGCTTATTGTCCCAGAATACGAGTGCTAGACACCAAAGCTGCACTGAAGTGTGCACAGACTCTTGAGATTACAAAGAGACCAAATCATTCCCTCGGGGAATCTGCTGTCATATAGTATCTTGAAGGATCAATCTCAAACGGCAGTCTGTTCAGAACAAGGCATCTGTCTGGTCTTGTTTGGTAAAATACTGTGCACGTCTAGTAGCATGTCATAGACTGATCAGTTTTAACTCTCAAATCATAGCATCCTACCAATTAAACATCAAACCATGACTGGAGTTATTTAATCTTACCACAGAAAGAGAAAGTTATTAAAAAAAATACAGGTGGTTACTGTCTTCCAGCTGAAAAATAACTTAATAGCATTACATACAGCTTGATTATTTTTGTTAAACTTGCAGTTTGAAAGGTTTTGGTTTTGACAAGGAACACCCTGTGCACCTTGCCTATGTGGGAGTGCTGCTTTATAATATGTAAAATGACAGAATCATCCAGCACTGAGATTCTCAAACCTTTTTCTCCTGAGAGAGTACTACAAATCTGGGAGACCTCACAAGCAACATTTAATCATCAAAGCTCCCGGTTCATTGTAAACCATGAAGTAGTGTACTTCCACAGCACAAACGTCACTGCCATAATTGGCATGAACTGGCCACTCCTGGCAGTCTCAGGAAGTCAACGTTTACAGAGCCTGTGCTTTCCTGTCATCACCAGGCAGAAGTCCTTTCAAATTTAGGACTAAGGCAGGAAGGGTGTATTTTCACTAACAATGTCCACAGTACAAGTACAAAGGAGTAGATGCAAAGCAATGTCTCCAGAGTATTTCACCATCACTTTCACAAGCACAAAACTCTCAAATAACACCTGTTAGTAGAAAATACTGGGTTTCATTTTTTTCACCTCTGAATCCTCTTGGTCCAGTGTTTTACCTCCTCAGTTTAAACAGTAACTGTTTAAAGAGGACCTTGACGTTTTTAAAAGAGCCTGTAAAACCTCTCAGCTGTAAAACAGCCAGATTAACATTTATGCATCATTTTTAAAAAATAAACATTTTAACCAAAATTGCCTGAATGTTTACATGAGGGTACACAGGATTCTTCAAAGAACATTGGCAGTAATTTCCTACCCTGAGTAAAATAAATTAATTAACACCCACATCCTGTTTCACATCAAAAGAAAATCTGGCTCCAAGGAACAATCCAAAGGAGAGGGCCTCTGAATGCTTACAAACACAGCCTGAGCCAACTAGAGCAGCAAGAGGGTATTTGGGAACCACAGCAAAACCTCCACCCAGCAGCTGGACTCTCCAGTTTCTCCAGGTTTCAGTCCTGCCTATGTGTAACAAACAGAGAACACACAGTGAGAAAGAGAGGCCTGATTTCCCAGCCAGAGCAACAGTAAAACAATGATCTACACTCCCCATTACAGCCACAAAACCTGTGGGAATAAGTGAAGTAAATCATGGTTTGCAATGAGCAAAATGAGGCAGAGAGTGGGACAGTGACTCTCTCATGACCTCATGGGAGTGTGGCTGTCATGGAAAGGCAGAATTCAGGTCGCTCCTCCAACATGAACAGATACAGACATTTTCCTGTTGACCTTGATGTTGGGTGAAGGTAATGCAGTGGCTGCCACTCTGAATTAATTGTGCATCTCTCATCAGATTTCTCCCCAAAATTATGCCTCAGTATGGAGTGCCATTCACAATTAAAAACACACTAAACCTTTCCCATGTTTCCGTGTCTCTTTTCTGTGGAGTGGCTGTGAATGCTACTGCTTCTATGCCTCCTTCTGAGTGTACTTTGTTCCTTGTATCTTGTTGATAAAAATAAAATGCAAAAGAAAAAAAGATGGTTCTTGACAGGTTAAAAAAATTACACCAAACATCTGTCAGTTTGGGTTGGGATCCCCATTAAGAATCCACCACTGTGAGTCTGCAGTGACACAGACTTCCTGCCATTGAAGGGCAGGAGACAAACACACCTGACTGTGCGGAAACACAAATATTTGCACATTCAGAAGCCCTCAAGTATCTAATTTCTATACTGCAGAGGAGGGTATTATTTCCATGTTTAATGACCTTATGTTACACTTGAGAAGTACCAGTGAAAAAAATACATCATAGCAGCAGAATAAGATGCTAGCTCGTGGCTGCTTGTTTCTTGAATACTTGCAAATCACCGACGTGCGTGCGAGCGCATGGAGCAGGACTGTGTTTCTGCTCACGAAGATGTGGATAAGGTGACTCACGCTGAGGTGTGCACGGGTACATGTGACTGGATGGTGCTAGGCCAGGTGTATGTATGTACTGCAGTCCCATACATGGGAACAAAAGCAGAGAGATACCATAAACTGTGCAAGGGAAGATGAAAGGCATTTTTACATATATATTCCAAGACACAAAAAAAAATGATGTGTGAAGGCCAAGGATCCAGAGACAACAGGGAGGAACTGACTTAAAATGAGCTCCCTACAGCAAACAAAGATAGGCTAGTGGGTGTGTCAGAGAAAGAGTGACAAAGCATTTTATGTTTGCATGAGAAAATAAATGCTGTCAATACAATTAAGAGCTGTCAATACAATTAAACTCCATTTAGCTTTTGCTTCTGAGTGAGTTTGGAAGAGGATGTGCACTCTGTGATCTCACACAGCTGTAACATTCAGCTGTGATTCTTAAGGGAAGAGCAAGCTACCCACGGAAATCACACCTGCTGGCTATAACTAAAATTCACAGAATTAACATCTGTCTCAGCTTTGGCATCTGCCTCCACTCCTAGACAGGCACAGGAATAGGTGAAAGGACAATCTGGACTATCCCTGACGCCACTGGATGGTCTTCAAGCCCAGGGCTGGCATGGTGTTGGCCCAGGAGTTGGGGTAATTCATTTGACAAGTGAATGATGCCAGTTGAGGACTTGAAAATCCTATTTCTAGCCCACACTTCCCTTTGGCAAGAGGGAACGGAGGAGTTAAAAACTTAGTTGTATTGCATGTCACTAGAAATACCATTTCAGCATGAAACTCGGAAGTTTTACAGGCACACACAAAATGTTTGGAACTCCATATGATGCCATTTCTCTTGCTTTGAGTATAGCTCCGTATCATGTCCATAATTTTCTGTCAACAACTTAAATGCTCTCTAAACCTAAATATTTCCTATTTATTTAAATCTATCCCTTCATCCTTTTGTCTAGAGGGTCTAATCATCTTGTTCTCTTGGGATGGTATGCATTTCTTGGTAAGTGAAACAGTTTCTTTATCATTTTCTAAAGCATATTTACTGAGACTGATAGCACAAAGGTGACTGCCTAGATCACCGGTTCTTTTCTGTATGTGAAACACTGTGATGGATGCAGTTTTGAGCTATGATTACCACCCAGCTGATTTAGAGATGAGGCCTTCTTATAGACACCATGCACACTTTGTGCATTAAATGCATTTGTACTTGTTTGTCTCTGTCCATCTGATAACAGACCAAACCTCACAGAAATTATCTGAATGACTAGAATTTAGTCTCCTATGTTTGCAACACCTTTCTTGAGCTAAAACTTTGTTATTTATAAAGTGTATAGCCAGAACAATAGCAAATGTTGTATTAAGTGAAAAGGATGCATATTATGAGTGGTTTCTGATTGCCTCAAGTGTACCTTCACAACACATTAGCATAAAGCTTTGCTCAAACACGCAATGCGTGGTTGCTCTGGCCTTAGGCTGGTACAAACACAAGGCCCAGCAACAGTGACATTCACAACTCACGTTTCCAGCATAACTTCTCCAGATGCCAACACAGGCTCAGTCAAGAACATGCTGCACATGCTGGGCTTGTGTGCCACCCTGTCCACATGTGCTGCTTCTGGAACTACTTTTGCTTCTGAAACTGTTTTAGGAACAGGAGCAGAGGACAAGTGACATTCAGGACTCACCTGTGGCTTTCAGCACCACCTTGGAAGCAAGCACGTCCTTTGGGAATGATGCATGTGGGGATCCATCCTCATATAAGTCCACCAGCACAACTGAGAGGGAAGAGAAGCACTGCCGAGTACTTACTTACTTGTGTTGTATATGGGAAATTTAAAACAGTAAATATTTAAGGAGCAGCAGGGAAAAATATGCAAGCTGAATACAGCTGAAACAGATGTGGGATAGAGTGATGAGTGAGGAAGATAAAAAGTATCAGTGACTATTGGAGCAGTCCTGCTACTACGGACTCATAAGAAAAAGAGACAACTATGAGAAAAACGGCAATCCATTGCCAATGCAATTTAGCATTTCTAGAACAAGCATCAGTATGGCAAGATCTCAAGACCTACAGACAGTGAATGTCATCAGGAGATCCCAGTACATAGCACCATGAAAGACAGTCCAAACCAAATAGCTTCAACTTTTTTCCTTAGCAGTCAAAAAAAGTTAGTAGGAAAGGAAGAGAGCCTCGGCTGAGCTGCGTGCTGCGCTGGAAGAGCTTTGATCACTGGGCAGGAACCGGAGCTGCTCAGACGCCGTCAGAAAGCACTGTCGGGAGACACCTCGCGGCCGCGGCCGCGCTCGCCCTGCGGAGCTGCTGCCGAGCCCGACGGCCAGCGCGGCCAAGGCACCCGACCTGCACCCCTGGGCGCGCCGGCACACTGAACACAGATCTCCCCCAGGTGTAAAGGCCCCAGCTGTCAGGATCTCTAGACTGCCCGAGGAATTAAACCACATCCACAACCGTCATTTTAATCCTGTGGTTTAATTCACTAAGAAAACTCTTCGGTTTAAGGAGTTATGAATTACCCACGTGGCAAAACTACATTCCTTTCAATCAGCTTCAGCTGTGTGTCTGTCTGCCCAACACCTGACATCACAACTTCTGCTTTTGTTGTCCTCTGCTCCTGTAAAACTCTTTGTGCTCATTTGCCAGGGTTCCCTTGTTAAAAACTAACCTTACCATGGGATCTTGAAGCAGATGATCCTGCCTTCTCATCATAAACAATTTCCTTTACTGAACAGTTATTGTGCCTTCTTGGCAGCAAATAGAGCTCTTTGGAGATGGGCTTCTTATTTGCACAGGTCAGCAAGTATTTACATAGTGATGTACAACAATACAATGAGATAATAAGTTGCAATAATAAATCATGCCTGGACATCATTACCAAGGCAGAACTCCTAATCAAGGCAAAAAACTATTTAGAGAAGGGGCTCAGAAGAAATTTGTCGCTCCCTTTTCTGTGTCATTTACCTCAAGAGGAAATCAGAAACCATTATTTAGATTCAGTTTACCAGGTTTAAAGAGATTTTTGGCACTTAGGAAATTATCTTTATTACTTGGTATTTTTTAACTATTTAGAGGAGGAATGACAACTATCCATTAACATATTTGAGGAAAATACCTGATTTATACAAGATAGCAGAGTATATATATCGAAATGTAATTTCTAAGAACCTATTTAAACAGTCTTTTAATATTGCATATAAAAAGGAGTGGGAAAAGCACAAGAACAAATGCAGAATATATTCCATGATGCCATCATAATTCACTTCAGTATTTTTTCCTGAAAATTACTGCAAATTTAGCATAAGGCTGGTTTAGCTATGAGGTACTCCTTCCTTTTGTATTTATCTCAGTCAGCACCCACTGCAAAACATTTCTAAGCATGAGGATGTACTACAACAAACTAACCTATCTCAACTATTATTTTCTTGTGCTTTTCTGAAAATAATGATGCCACACTGTGTATGCATTGTATACACTAGAACAGTAGACATCAAAGCCTAAAGGAGACATCAGTAGCCCGAAGCCTACCTTTCAGCACCCAGAAGTTTAATGTGAATTAGGGTTTTCCAGGCTGAAGATGCCACTTACTTCTGTCACACAACAGGCAGGAGAACCTCTGACCGCTGGTTTCAGCACTTGCTTAGACAACTTTACTGAAAGCCCAGCATTCACAAATGGTATCTCTGTAGGATCCCTCCAGATATCACTCTACTAGGAGGAGGTAATAAGGGAAAAATCAACATGCCTATGTACTGGGAAAAAATACTCCAAAGACAGCTAAAGTAAAAAGAGACAAAACCCTGGAAAGTGGAGGTTGCAGGAAGGGGTAGGATTTACTTAATTACTCAAGTAATGGCCCCACCGTTAATGAGTACAGGAGATGTAAAGAGCCAGACTAGATCCTACGGGGAGGTAGTTCCAGCATAAAAGAGATTCTTGAAACAACCACTGAGTTTGCACTTGAGAAATGAAGTTGATCACAGTTACTGTAATTACACAAGCACACACTGCCCCCAGAAGGCAGCATCCCACACTTTTCCACTCTTGTTGCTTTTTTCTGCTCCTTCTCACTTGCCTACTATTTATTGCAGTTAAATGTCAAGTGATACTCGAGGAGAAAAAATTCCGGCTTCATGTACGAAATTATGGACTCTGAGCTGATCATTGCTATTCACAAGTACGAAGGGCACCAAAGATAATTAAATACATGGAGCACCACTTTTGCAGAGAAGATTAAGTAAACTAGGATTCTTCAAATTAGAAAGGTAACAAATTAAACTGATGTGAAACTTGCATTAAAAATAACAAGGGAATTCAGAGGAAGAAAGAAAGAAGAGAAGGAAACTGATAAATGCCATAAACATATCCTTTCTGTTAAGTAGCTAGTCCTGGAATTCACCAAGCCAGCTAGCTTAAGGCTTGCTGAGTGAGTATCAGGCTACTAGGCCTTAGAACAACAGGTGACATGGTTCTCCAGAGTTCCTCACATTGCTGCTGCCACCCTTGGCTCCCCATAAGTACATCAGGGCCAGTCAGAAACACCTTCCTACCCCACAATCTGAGCATTGTCATGAAGTGTGCAGAACTGAGCTGGTACTTCCTGAAGAAGTTGGGGAAGATCTCTTGATTCCAAGCAAGGTTCTGAATGCTCCCTCCAGCTCTCAGCTGGGCCTGCACAAATAGACCACAACCCTGAGCAGAGGTATGCAGCCCTTGAGAGAGGCAAGCATATCTAAGTGGCTGCCACCTTCAGAGCAATTTTTTGCACAGTCTTCTCACTTGTTTTATATTTATTGAGATACTCTCTTCTTCTGATGCCTGGAAGAGCTTTAAAGCCTTTTCCAAATTTCTGCTTTGCAGAACACACACACACACATATCTGCAGTAATTCCCTTTACCGTTTCCTAACCGGGTTAAAATATTAAATTCTGGTCCTACAAGAGACTTTGCTGTAAACAAAGTGAAATTTATACTTTTATAAATCCACTGTTCAGCAACAGCACAAGCAACACTCCCAGAACTGCAGAGGGGAGCGATCCAGAGGGATGCCTGGCATAGGTGAGCCGGGCGGGATAAAGACTAGAGCAATCTGAGGACACTGCGACTTGAAACAGCCAGTACATTCCATACACCTGGAAGAGTGACGGAAAAGCTGGCCTGCGAACGCGAAACCCTGTGGACACGGGCGAGGACCCCGCGGCGGGGCTTGCGGCCGTGCCGCGGCGGGCGCCAGGGGGAGCCCCCGGCCAGCGCTGCCGCGCCGCTCGCTGGGCGCGGGCCATCCCGGCGTGTCCCGGGGTATCCCGGGGCATCCCGCGGTAGCCCCGGGGTATCCTGCCGTAGCCCCGCGCTGCCCGCTGCCTGCCGCTCGGCTGCGGCCAAAGACGCGACGGCAGTTATTTTTATGCCTAAGGTGTTCGAAATATGACACGGATGAGATTTTTTTGAGCCGTACTTTGTGCCCTTAGCAGTCTGAAATTTTACTTTAAAAAATGTAAGGACAAAACCTATCCAAATTGTTTAAAAATTTACGGCGACAGAAACATTTCAAATAGATTAGTGGGTTTATGCAGGCTGTGGAAATCTCCTTGGTTTGGGTTTTCAGCTATCCTAACAGCAACTCAAGATTCTTGTAAATTTAAAATCCAAGCTTTGCCCCAGTTCAGCCCCAAGCACAGACTGTAGTGCAGGTGATTAAATTCAGCATTTACCCACACTGTAAAGCTTGCTTTGGCTCTGAGGTTTTTGAGGGAACGGCCGGGTGTGGTGCTCGCCCTCCTCGAACAAATCACTCTCCTGCAATGCCCGGACAAGTAATCAGCAAATCTAACCAAAATTGGGAATCTCCGTCAGGACACTTAATTGCAAACCCAACAAGAAGAAGGAATTGATCAAAGAACAAAAGGACAATACATCATGAGACGTGACACATTTTTGTGGCAACATCTAGTTTAAAATTAACACAGCCTGTGAGAGCTCATCATTCTTGAAAAACTATTTTGAAATACAGGATCTGTTTGTGGACTAAGGCACCTCATAGGAGTTGTGACCAGTAAGAAAAGGTCAATGCCATCAAACAATTTACATTTGCAAATATAGACCTGGAGCTGTCAGATTTTCAGTTGCTGGCTCCTCAGCAGCCTCAGACAAGCCCTACACTTCTTCCTTTTATCTCTTTATTTGCACTTATCTCTCCTATAAATCACAAACAGGGTTATGACTGACAACTGGTATATAAAAAATGAAAGCTTGTTAACACTCACTGAAGTTATGCCAACTAACAGCTCCACAAATCCATGCTGTTTTTCTGTGGGTGTATTCATTAAGCTAATAAATTATCAGTGTGTCGGATTAACCAGATAAACCTGTAGCCAGTGAGAAATGCATACTGAGAGGGTGTGCATCCCTCTCAGCAATCCATGATTAATACTTGTGTCTCCTAGAGTCTATGCTTTCCATAAACTCCAGAATAATTAGCCCCAGTTTGCTCAGGAAACTTAATGTTTCTAAATGCAATACTCTGGAGTTTGTGGCTCCCCAGGTGGCTTATAAAAGACAAACAAAAAAATTGGGAGAAAAATTGGTTTTGCCAATTTGAACCTAAATGTGCATCCCCGTTGCAAACAGGAGGAGGGGCTGTTGTTTGCAGTTTAGAGTTCCCAGGGCTGTTTGCCATGGCCAAGGGAAATGTTTACTACATCTGTAATACGTTACGTGCTGTTGATTTTAATTGCTTTTCAAAATGTGAAGACAACTGTGATATTTGGAAGAGACTGGCAAGCTGCACTAAGCAGCTCTGTTGTGCCGCAGACCTAGTGCACACTGTGCTATGCAGGCTGCTCTGCGAAATGTTGGCGGTTTCCTGGGGAGTGGGGAACGGAAGGAAAGGAAGGATCTAAGAAATGCCCTACCCAGCCAAAGAAGTGAGCCTGATTCACTGGTTTTCTTCGATCTGTATCGAGCCTATGCCCTTCCTCAGAAGCCCCTGCAGTGAAAGCAGACAGCTATAGCCACAGAGCTATGGGGCTACTACATTAAGTCTTATTGTCAAGCAACATGGAACATCAGATTTGGCACAAGTTATTTGGTCCAAAGAGAACTGTCTTGGGAATTAGTTAGTTAGTACTTGGGTTAGAAATGGATAACCAGCAAGGCACCTCAGTTGAGGGCTCAGAGGGGTTCCTCATATATTTGGAAGCACTCCAGTTCCAGGCATTTATCCATCTGGAGGCTGTTCCCAAAAGGTTTCAGACCCTGGTCCCAGCTGGTGATGTATGAAGGAAATTCTTTGCTTCCTTCTGGTAGGCAATTGGTATTCTGTGACTTTGACTCACCTAGAAGTGGGTTGGAGTTGCAGTGGGGGTGCTTGTTACAGCTGGGTGCTCTTCTGTGATGGGAACCGGTGCAATTTACATCATCCAGCCCCTTGGAATCCAAGTGCACAGGCTTCTTCCTGGGGCTTGTGTAGACTCTCAGTCCCAAATGCAGAGTGTGTTTTTCACTAGCAAGAGACAAGCCAAAAGAGAATGACATGTCAGAGGGTTAAGAAGCTTTGCCTCAGCAAAGCTGTATTGTAAAAACCCCAGAGGCTGCTTTTCTTTTGCAGTTGTGAGCTGGAAAAAATCAGAAAATTAGAAAGAAAACATCATCAAGGTAACAAGTATAAACTGGCAGATTCAAACACAGCAATGGAGCAAAGCTACTGCTCTCATCCTGTCACGCCCAGATAACTGGATACTTTGCAATAAAACTTTTCAATAAACAGTTACAATAAACATTTTCAATCATGGATCCCAATTTCTAGTCCTCCATAAGAGCTAGGTGTGAATTCTCTGTATGCAAGTCACTTGACTCAAACTGCAGCACCAGAAGTTACATGTCTATTAGTGACTGACAAATACGAACTGATTTTCAGAAATGCTTGAATTCTTGGTAATTTCAAAGCAAGCTGTGGATGTTTAATATCTCTGGGGAAAAATAAACTTAAAAAAAACCCAGTTTGTTTTCATGTGCCAAATACTAATTCTTGGAAGACTGACCTCTTGCTAGCTCACCTCTTGTTTGACCTCACTGAGACCTGTTTTCTTCCTCTGGATTATATACATAATAATGATATATCTCCTTATAATTTGTCTGAATAATGCTGTGCAAATAGTAGATATGATTAATTGCTGTCCACCTCACACATCAGGAAGAGGCAAATTGGTAATTTAACCTTTTCTAAAGATTTTGGCTTTTGAACTGTTAATTTGACAAATAAGATGTACCGAAACCCCCAAACACTTGCAGTTACATACGTTGTTAAAATTAAAGCCAAAGCTATAGCCTTACTGATATGAACAACATCTGCAAATAAACAGGCACTTCAGGTTTCCTTGCATAAACAACTAAATGCAGGTCTGAGCAAATGCAGGCAAGTCCATACTTTCACCACCCAGTCCCAGGAGCCAGAGCAACACGGGACTGTGCAAGTTCTGCCTGCCAGAGCCCCGCCTTCACCTCCCCTGCCCCAGGGCTGATATGTCTGTGCTCCAGGTCTGGGCTGATTGTGTTCAACTGTAATCTGGATTCAGATTGAGAAACTGGGGCCTGCCCTGCTTTTGCTGAGAAGCAGTGCTGGAGACAAGACCCTCAGCCTCGATCTTTGCCCTAGCTCTTTTGAGGATGTGGACATACCCTGTCTCTACCTCCCTGTCCCACTGCCCTCCTGGCGTGACCTTGGATGTGTCACTATGTGCTCAGCTGGCAGCTGTGCTTGGCTGAGGTTACCATCGCTGCTCCTGCCCCGTTTGCCGACTGTTTCAGCTGGCGCGGGCACAGCTCATCCTCCCAGGGCAGCACCTGCCCCTGCTGCTCCCTGGCACCACTCTCCCCTTCTCACAAAGGCAACGGGGGCAACAAAAAGGTTTCCTTATTATATTTCTTTATACCGGACAAAAAAAAAAATATTTGATTGCTTTGGGTAAGCAGAAGCCCCTTCCCTCTTCTGTGCCTATGGTGACCCAGTGTAATCTTTACTGTGAATTGATCAAAAAGTTTGTTTGGATAGAAAGTTTTCCCAGAAACTCTACTCTTACAGGACAGGTGCCTATCTGAACCTCACAAATGAACCAGTTATAATGGGAAAATGCACACCAAAACTTCCTATAATCTAAAACTGAGACTGCTGAGTGCTTTCAGCACACGCACACATCACCAGCTCCTCACGACATGCAGGCAGCTGCCGTGCTGCAGAGGTCTGTGGAGGTGTAGTGTGCATAACCCTGACTCACCCAGAGCCCAGCTCAGTCTGAAACAAACCTGCCTTGCCTGTGACACTGGCAGGGCTTGGGGTGATGAACACACCACCCTGGCATCTGGGCCATATTGGCCTGCCTTTGCTGCAGGGCATGGAGCAATGGTAGCAAACACCAACCACATTCACCTTGTGTCATGGAACCCCAGGAAAACATGCTCGGGGGAGAAAGAAAAGGTGTAACTCACTGTTGTAGCCAATGCATTATATTTTCATCTATCTAAAGAAGAAAAGACAGGCAGAAAAGCCTCTTCACTGGTTCACTAAGGAGATATTTGCCACCATCCCACATAGAGATAAGATTCAAAACAAATGTGCTACCAGTTGGCCGGTTAGACACAGGCACTTAGAATGTTACTTCACTTAGCTTGTATTTTTTGAGGGAAGACTTTGAGCCCTGTCCTTGTCTTGTGTTTGTACAGTTCCTTAGCATAACGGGGCTTTGATCTATAACCAATACTCCTAAACCTATTCAATAGCTGAGGCATTTAAGAG
This sequence comes from Atrichornis clamosus, assembly GCA_013400975.1. Lineage (NCBI taxonomy): Eukaryota > Metazoa > Chordata > Aves > Passeriformes > Menuridae > Atrichornis > Atrichornis clamosus. The sequence goes on along the minus strand of WBMZ01012910.1, from coordinate 190,440 downwards.
GTATCAGAAAATTGCCCAGTACAACTGGCAGATAACCTAACTGGTTGTCATGGGACAAAGTAAGGATAGGATAGGACAAAGGCAACAACTTTGAAAGAAAGGTAGAGGCAAAACAGTAGGAGAGCTTTGTGCTGTGCCTACACACTACATCATCTGAATGAAAAAAGAAAGCTTTTGAATAGTTGCTTTGTTTAAAATACAGACAATAATTACCACATTAAACTAAAGAATCTAGAATGACTTTTTCCAAGTAGTTTAACTTTTAAAAAAGGCTAGTCTTTCTTTTGGGTAAATACAGCAGTCAGAAAACAAAGCTTTACAATATTAATGCTGTAACCCAAAGCAAAAAAATCCTTGTTATTTCAAGCCCAGATATTCCTGTAATCCACTTGAAATTATCTCAGCCATTGCATAATGATTATTTGCTGAGATTTTTCCATATGATTAGTTTTAGTCTGATTTATTAGTTTTCTATATTTATTTTTTATAACACATTTTAGTGTTTCTGAGGCCAAACATTTTGTTTCCAGTGTCTTCTCTAACTAGTAATGGTTGAATGATGTGACCAATTAAAAGCAGCTTATCCTGCGTGGTGTATTTCCATTATGTCTTCAGCCTGTACCTAATAGCACTGTTTTTCTTACTACAAAATATTTTGGTTTCCTTGAAGAATTCCAGTGACAGAGATGAAAACAAAGATTAAATTATCCAAACACAGATGCTCAAAAGCAAACATACAAGAACTTCAGTATAAGGATTCTTAGAAAATAATGCTTTAATTTGCTAGAGAACAAATATTAAGAATATCAGATTAAGGGGACATGCTGAGCCTTGGATTTTGAAGGAAGCCAATTCAAAACATCCTGTTTCTTAAAATGACTGATTTTCTCTGCAAAAGAGCAACATGCTTTTTTGCCTTATTTCATCATTTGGGAAGGTGCTCCAGACCAGTAGTTGTGCTTGTCAGACGACTTCAATTTCCAGCCCAAACATTCTTACAACCAGTGGACACAATCTGTACAGTCTGTTCCAGGGGTTCCACCATGCAAATGCCAATGGAGACATACAGCATTTTCATTCAGTCATCTTTGCGCCCTAAATAATTCTCCAGATCTCTTCAAACAGTAGTATTCCCTCCACTCCTTGGGTGCCCAGTTTCCTACAGACCTCTATGTACCCTTGCTTACTTCTTCTGTTGCTTGGATCCTCTGGTCTTGTCTCTAATTTTTAGCTTTTTGTCGCTGTAACACACAATGTTAGCAGATACATCAGCCATGTAGAAAGGAAGGCAGGAAGCCTCCTCCCAGTCTTCAGCTGTACACTGGGCCTTCATCCTCCTCTCCTAGAGGTGAAGCTGTAAATGGCATGGCACACGAGCAGAGTTCAGCCAGGAAGAGATCTGCAACTCAACAGATTGACACTTAGCTGGACAGAGCGCTAACTTTTCTGACTACTAACAGAATTTGTAGGTACCTGCATTTAAAGAACATGTTTTAAGATGTTGCTTCAGGGAATTTATTTGAATAGATTTGAATAGATTTGATTGGCACTGAAAATAAATAATAACTCTACAAAACATCCTAAGAATTGTATGAACAGACAAGCCTTAAGTGAGTGGGCTGAACATTTTAAATAATCCAACAGTTCTTACAGCCAACGTGTGAGTCAGTGGCAGAGCTGGTACTAAAACTTAGCTTTGCAACTCATTAATCAAGGCCTCTCCAGGGCACAAAACTGTCTACTGCAGTAAAGCAGCTTATGTGAATTTTTGGGGTGAGGGAAGAGACTGGAAATTGTGCTGATCACCTAACGCTCTAAGGCAACCAGCCAAGTCAAAAGGCAAGATGCCAAATTGGATAGATCTAATATCTATCTATGACGACATTGCAAAAAGCATGTGAAATATATAACTGTCTTAACAGATTCTGTAGTGGACTAGACTTCTTCCAGGCAACTCGAGTAGGTGATCATTTATAATTACGTACCGGTGAATTTCCCAGTTGATCAAAAGCAATGTTTTCATGAGCTCCTCAGCATTCCCTCATTCTTGTCTTAGCTTGAAGAGAAGGAAAACCCCACACTGATACATGAGAAAGCAGGAAAACAGACACAAGAAAAAGCACAGCATTGCTTAATGAATTGGGAAAGGAATGAGAATACCTGTTTTGTAACTTTTTGTATACAAGGTTCTTCCCCTAACACCACTTAGGGAGTGTGTACTTGCCCTGCTTTTCCAATTATCATGTACCAAGTAACCAAGGAGTAGATTCAAGTAGGAAGCTTGAAGGGTAATTTTTAATGTCCACTCTGTGGTTATCCATAGGATCTGTGTCCCTGTGTTTTGTTTAACTATAGGCTAAATTGTCACTTCCAGGTATATGCTACCTTTGTATAAATCCAATTTAAAGGGACTGAATCCATTTGCACTTGAAGCTGCAGCAATTTTATTAAATGGGTTTATCATTCAGCTAACTATACCTTTCTGATTACTGACCTTCTCCAATACAGATATTCTGCAATAAAGTAAAGCACCTTAAATTTAAAGTGATTGAATGCAGTGAGCATGTTATTCACATACCCATGTAGTAAGGCAATTTCTGCCTTAGGAAAAGAAAAAAAGAACTGAAAAATCCCTCATAATTCATTACGCATTAAAAATTTTCAATGACTCAGTTGTTTTTAGAGTATGACCCACATATGGTTGATCAAATGAGTAGGGATTCCTTCTCAAAGGATGATATGAAAATTACTTGATCACACTAAAGTGGCCTCGGAATGCAACTTTTTTTTCAGCAGCCCATAACCTTTCATTAGTTGTATATGAATGTGCTAACCCTCACCACAGACACAAGGCCTGAAAACAAGCATAAGGATAAATTAATTAAGTAAATAAAGTTTTAAGTAACTGATCCATTGAGAATAGGGTATTATGGTTTCTCTAGAATCACTTACCCAAGCCATTGTCAGTAACAAAACTGTAATGCAATATCACAGCATGTGAATCAGCACCTTCAAACACATTCACCTTTACACTGACAGTGGTGTACAAAGGTGTTAGCCTGCAGCCAGAGCTTCTCAAACTCTGTAGAAGAAGGAATAATTCATTGTCTTTCTCGTTAGAGATATCCCTTCCTTATAATATTCAGACTCAAACTTCGATTTCAGACACACTGAAGCATGAAGAGTGGTGATGTGTCTGAATTCCTCATTGTTACAACTCCATTAACAGTTTGCAGGAATAGAATCAATTATATGCCCCACCAATATCCTTTCCAGAAGGTTTTCTGGTTGGTTTCCATCCACATAACAGATTGAGGGTTCCAAGGTATTCAGCATATTATGATACACTGGTACTCTATAGTCATGAAGTCCCAAAAAAGAGTGTACTTCCCAATTCACAAGACACTAGCTCCTTGAAGTTTAAATGTTATTCAAGGGAGGAAGGAGATAAGCCATCCTATAAAGGATGTCTGTAATTAGCAATAAATACAATGAAGGAAAGTAAGATCATCCTGTTGGAAAGCAGTGTGAAAGGAAACAAGGAACCGTTTCCTCCTAAAACCACACACTCACCATGCTATTCATTCCCAGCTGCTAAGAGTGTCATTACCAGTCACGTTATAAGGTGAGACCAACTCCTACTGTTTCCTTGGGAACTCATGCAAAAACTTAATAGAAAACAAACTGAAGGCAAAGATATTTGAGAAGTTGGGAGAAAGTTTGCAAAGATTCATCTGCATTTTGGTGCTTTTTTCCTGAGCAGTATGCACACCATAGACAACAGAAACCTATGAAAGCAAGGTAAGGCGCTTTACCAGTTATTTCTGTAAGCACAGAAAGAGAATTGAGCAGGAAATGCACTGAGAACTGGCAGGAGAAAAAGCCATCTTCCTGTTTAATAAGAATGCTGCCTGACACAAACACTTCAAGAACCTCATGGCTGCAGAGATTAAAATGCCCCAGAGACAGAAGGATACTGAATAACTTAGGGTTTGGCAAATTCACCTCCTGAATGTTGTTGGTTGCCAAGAAAATTCATTCTGACTCACATGAAGCCATATGTATTGTTCCACAAAAGGATATGAATAAGTGTAGTATTGATGGCCCATAAAAGCAGTTAAAAAAATCCAGCAGTTTTAGTAGATTTCTATCTGGTCTGAGGAAGAATTCTGGCCTGCAGAGGAGACCTCCTTAGGCTCGCTGAATGGCACTTATCCAAAAAGACCTGGCGGATGGTCTGCCTGGGAAAAAGAGAGCAAAAGGACGGAAGTGGAGGTGACCTGGTAATGTGTCAGAAAGGAGTGGCAGGCCTGAAAAAGACTGTATGGAGCCAAAATGGGATAGAGGCATATAATCAAAGCCTATTTTGCTACAACAGTTCTGCCCTGCAGAGCTTTTTTTTTTTTTTTAATCCTGTGCAACAGGAACCCTGAGGAAACACCATCTGACCTTCCGAGGAATTATACTTAGTGATTGATAATGCTGTTGTCACACAACTGTCAGGTTATTTCATTACAAAATTTGGCCCCTTGATTGCTAGATTTAGTTCTGAATTATTTCAGAGAATGGCTGACTCTGAAGATCTGCACATTTGTCAAAAAGATTTACAAAGGGAACGAGCCATAGTACTGTGGATGTTCAGGCTCTCATCTGTTAGAAACACTGTTGGCTTTGTACATTTGTAAGATCTTCTGTCTTGGACAGCAGCATGCTCCTCCTCACATAGTCATTAGTCAAACTGCACAGCATGTCTAGGTGGTAACTAAGGTTTATAGTTCACTAAATGGATATGTTAGGAAGCAACTGAAAAATTCTGACTCATCTAAAGCAGCAAACAATTCAGATCTAGAGGATAACATTTTTCTACTTTGCTTGATGTTACTCTTTTAGGTTAACTAGCAGAACTCTTCAACTCTGTTTCCAAAAATAACTCTCTTCATTCCATACATGTGGGATCTTCCTATTTTACCTGACCAAGCTGGAAGTCATAGGCTTCTTGGTAGTAAAAAACTGTTATGTTTCAAAAAAATTGTTTGTATCTCACAAGTTTGCATGTCTCTACTAGTTTCAAGCTTTTAACAAAATTGTGAAATCACATTCAATGAGGATATATCCCTTGCATCTGATAACTTGTCATTTCCCTAGGGTCCACATTCCAGCTGCTGATGTCTGTCTAAAAGGACTCAAGCACACTAATAGTATTGGAAAGGGAGAAGAGACAAATTGACAAGACACACCATAAACTGCCAAGATACACCAATAAAAATAGGTATAAAAGAGGTATCTTTATCCCTTCAAAAGTTGGAATAGAGAAAAGGTTTAAGAGCACTTTTTTCTTACTGGCATGGGCACCAAGGCAGGACTGCCCAGATTTGGAGCCCAGCAACAATGCTGTTCTTTGTAAATGAAGGAGCTCAGTCTAATTTTTTGCTGAGAATTCACTATTTGTTTTAATGTCCCCACAAACTATTTGGCAGCAGCACAAAGGTTCCTTCAGACAGCTGTGGGATATTATTGAGCACTTCATGCTCCTAGCAATGCAGTAATTCCCTAACCACTGTATAATTAAGGGCCTTGTTGAGGTCCAGTGACATATTTGTGTATTTGAAGTGCTGCACCTTATTTCATAGGTCCGACTGACATGCATGAAGAAAAGAGCCAAATTTCTAGCCAGTATTTTTTTCTGCAAAGGTGGATTCTGTAACAGTCCTTCATAGCTGGTGGAGATGTAGTCCATCCCCAGCCTGCTCCACTTGTCCTTCCCTTGGAATATAACCGTTCTCTGCATTTGCTTTTAGTCACCATTAAAGCCCCAGTGCTCAGAGAACTGACTTGGCTTTCTCAAGGTCAGAGCAGCTAGACATTGAGCCTTTTGTTCTCATCACCCAATGAAAGGAGAACAAAATTCCTGAGTGGATGATTCTATCTTATTTGAGCATAGTTTATAATTTCTTCCTTTGTTTCCTGTCATGGACTTCCCTGGGAAAGAAAAGAAGCAGCTTTCCCTGCCTAGTGTGTGATTTCCCTGCCCTTCTGCTGACAAGTCAAATGGCTGGTGCTGACTGGTGATAATATTACACTCTATGCAAGAGGCAAAGGGGAAATGACCTGTCAGCACTCAAATAATAAAACTTGCAACTGCCACATTACACTGCTGATGACTTACTTATATTTGTCTTTTTAGAGCCTTTTCCACCCTGGAAAATCCTAAAAAAAATTAAAATACATGGAGGAATTAAAGACTGGTTCTACCAACCTTTTTTTCACGCAGGTGCTTCATGAAAATCTGCTGTAAAATCATGGGCATGACTCATACGAATGTGTGCAGAGGCAAGCACCGTTCTTCTATTCTGAGTTCATTTACTGAGTACAACATATGTATTGACTGCAGAGTGGGTGATTACTTCTCTTTAACAGGCATTCAGAGAGCAGATAAAAGCATTAAACAACTTGAGTGTTAAACACGGATCACCTTCAATTGCCTACCTTTTTGTTATAAGTGCCATTTCACATTTCATACCCCAGCAACATAAAGATATGAGAATTAATTGAGACGCTATCAGTCTTCTGCATTTTCCCAGTTCAACACTATCTGTTCCTTTCATGTACAGATATTTCAGATTTAAGGAGTTCTGGCTCAAGCTTTGATATACGTAGACAGAAAAATAAAATATTGTCTCAAAGAATTTTAGATGACTTTCCCAAAATGTCACCTATAGAAAGAAAAAAAAGTAATTAGAGACTAGTATATTAAATAAAATTCAAAAGGCGGTATAATAGAGAAGTGATATTCTGGGCAAGTATGGGCATTGAAACCTGCTGGTATAGTAGAAATTACAGAGTGACTTTTCTACAGTGACTAAAACCCCCTAAGGCTTAATGTAATTTGACCTGCTTTTCTTAAGGAAGTACGTTCAATGGAGGTTTTGGCAACGTTTTCTTTTTCGCACATGATGAAATAACCAGCAAAACATCCTGCCCTTTCTCACACAGAAGAAATAAACTAGGATTTTCCCTGAGAAGACTAAAAAAGAAGAAAAAAAAGAACACTATGAAAATGAGCCCCAATCTAGTCTCTGTTGAAAACATGATGTTTGGTAGAATATTATTTGTGTGGGAACAGAAATTAATGGGATTTTGCATATCCATTGTATATGCAATTTTGGATGTTTTTCATAACTGTAAGTGCCCCCACTGACTCAGGTATCTTAAAGACTTCAATCACACACTATTCCGTGTCTCTCTGGCCTGTAAAGGAGGTTGACTAAGATAGACACAGGGCTGAAATTCATGGCATTCCCAGGAAACACTCCTGATTCTCTCACAGATACTCTGCAAGACATCAGGCAAATCAGTGCCAACCTGATGCAAAATCTAAGTCTGGATTTGGTTTATGCATCACCTTTCTATCTATAGAAGAGGGACTTTTCAGAATAGAAAGTCTTCAGGGCAGGGAGGATGAGGTTGTTAATTTTCTGGCAGGTTGGACGCCTGATTTCAGCACTTGCCTCCAGGCAAAACCTTAAAGGTAACGCAAGAGATAATAAACTTTGCTGCAACTTCCCTGTGAAGCACCTGGGTGCTATCAGTGATCGATATCTGACTCCCTTGTCTTTTTGGTGGCTGTTGCATTGCTTGCGAAGTGCTAGGAGTTAAATCTAATGGTGGTAATTTCATATACTTACATGAAATAAGAAATTGCAGATAACTGATAGTGAAACAGGTGTCAAAGGCCTCACACATTTCCAGTAGAACAGTGCTACAGGATATGCAATTGTGAATAGAATTTTTGAGGATCTGTCTAGAATAGGAGAGGCTAGAGCTGAAATTTTTCTTCCCTATAAGTGGGGACACTTGTATAAGTGACGCCTGCTTCAGTGCAAAGAAAGGTGCTAAGCACTCATTAGAATAATTTGCATGCTGGCCTTTTATTGTTTTGTCTTTCCTCTGTGACTCATGTCCTCTAAATGAATAATAAGTACATTTTTCTGGGTCTTTGCACCAACAAAAAAAATCACAGCTCCCTTTCAAATAAGTTGTTTGGAAGTAGTCAGGCAGAGTGAAGCTTGAAGAACAATGATGCCTGGAACTATAGGCTGAAAACACCTTTGAAACCTGTTTGTACACAGAACAGAAAGACTTTGGCACTGTTATTCAAATAACAAGATCTGGAGAGAAAGAAAAGTCCACAGATATTACTAGTCCTGAATAAGTTGTTCTAGAATATATATTTCTATCAGAAAAATACAGAAGAATTATAGAAGAATTTAGTTTTATCTTCATTGTCTGTAATATTGCTTCTTCTAAATCCAGAAGGGCTAGGTAGAGTGATTCTGGTGTAAGATGGTACATATAAAATCTACTAGTCTTCTAGTTTAAAAGGAATGTGCAATATTATTTAAAATTACCTGTATAAAAAGTCAGCCTTCATATTCTTTGCCATCCACCTTCCAAACAGATGCAGCATTTCCTCTGAAGTACAAGGAATCAAGAACTGTTGAGCAGATAATGATCGCAACATGAATGTGCTTGCAGCAGCAAAACCAGTTTCTGCAAGGAGATGGACATTCTGTGGGTGCTGCCATTGAATATTGTAATTTTCATGGAATTGCTAACTTGGGAGTCTCCCCACCCTCTGGTCGCTTGCTGAAAACAGATGTCACATGATCCTCGAGACAGCTGATTTTTTTTTTTAACTTCTATTTCAAAATATCTCTCCAGTTCAACTCTGGGCCAAAATATAATAAAATCTACATTTTTCAGATTTAGGAAGTTAGTATGCTTTCTCTTCCACTATGGAAGCTACTTTCTGTGTGACTTCTTCATACAGCTCAGTGATCAGGTGCTAGAAATATGAGGCACAATTTAATTCTTATTCTCTTTTGGTGTCAGTCCCACCTGCAAGCTGTGAAGGAAGCCAGCAGAGGTCTATTTTTTTGCTATATTGATGTATGTTGAGTTCAGGTAAGAATCTTTGCAGGTTCAAAGATGGAAAATTCTAGGTGTTCTAGAATCCCTTGAAACTCTCAACTTTCAACTGTATGTACTCCTTGTCCTATTAATTCTTGTATCTTTTTATAATTTCTTCTTGCCTCCCTAATGCTCTACAGGTACAGGGTATTAGCTCCAGCCAGAGCTCTCTGCTGTGGGTGAGTCTGACTGCCTTGACACCTTGCAAGAAGTCAGTGAGACATGTCTGCCTCTTGGCAGCAGGCTCTGCGATCTCTGTGCTATCACACACCCGTGAGTTCTGTTTCCCAGGGTGGCACCAAGAGACTTGCCCTATATTTAGCTACTACCAGCCTCATGATGTTTCAGAATGTCCTCAGGCAAACTTACTAACTCCTCTGTCAAACCCATGAGTCAAGCCAGACAGCTTCTACTGTCTCACACGTTTAACAAGAAGGTCGGTCCTCAACAGTTTTTCTTTTTGATCAGAAAAGCCTGTGTATTAAATGACACAAAGACACTCATCTTAACACATCTGCTCATTTGAGCTTTTTTTAACCAAACAGCCAATTAGGCTCCAATAACCAAGGGAAAGAAACAAATGTTCCCCCACAAAACTCTACACTGCAAAGAGAAAGTGGATTATTAAGGCAGCCTCTTTAGCAAGATCTCAGGACACAGGAGAGACGGCTAAAATGTCCGAACTACCTTCTCATTGCTGGGGTGCTTTCCACAGACAGCCAGAGCTGGAAGAAGAGCTACAATTCCAACAGGTTATCAAGATGTCTTAGGAAAGAAGGTGGGATTTCTGTCTGGTTTCCATTATGTTGCCATTATCTTCTCTCCCACAACCCTGTAATCTCAGTTCTCATCACAGAGATAAAGATAGAGAGTAATTTATATTGAAAGTGCTGGCTTGGATGTTGCCAGGGTCAAATATCAGCTTGGCCAAATATATTGAGCAATGTGGCCATCTGAGAGAGATCTGCTAAAGGCAGCTGGAGCTGTGAAAGAGCTAACATTCAGCAGGAAAAAAAACCATGAAGAGCAGGTGTAAAACAGTAAGATATGACATAGAAATACAGGAAGGTGAACGCCTCTCTCCTGAATGTGAATCCCAGCTCATCTGTTGTTTTCCCTTCAGCCATACCTTGCCTGTTTGCATGATCCTTCCATACAACCAAGAAGGAGACTGGGAGCTCCTGAAAGGCAGAGTACATGAGGTACAACAGCCTAGAGAAATGCATTGAAGTTTCTGTAGAGCAAGACAGAGGATAAGGCCATTTCCCTCTTTGATGGGTAATCCCACTTGCTACCCCTCTCTCTCCATGTACTCCTTAGGGAGCTGGCTGCTGTGTCTATATCCAAAACTGCATGAGCAGCTTTCTGCAAACCTCTGTTCTATTCCGTATATGCAACACCAAACTCTGCTTTCATCACAGCCCAGTTTCTTTCAGAAGAGCTCTCAGCCCCTCCAGCCATAACTGAAGATATGATCTGCACTGTCCTCTGCTCATGCTCTCAGGATGTCTCCAGATCCCCAAACCTCTTCAGTCTCCACACAGAGCCTTTGAGTAGTCCTTCCTGGGAGCTCACACTGCCTATTTGGTGACTCCTCTCACCTGGGTGCAGGACATGTCTGCATGTACTTCTTAGCTCGTTATTTGCTTTCCTGTTTTGCTCATAGTTTTCAAAATGGTTTCTGAAAGGTCTGGCATCTCCATTCCCTGTCTGCCTTAATGGGGACTTTGACTTGTGATGCTCAAACAGGCAAAACCCCCTTGAAAGACCAAGGCATGCTTTAGGTTTCCATTCTGCCCGCGGGGAGGGGGTGTTAGCAAACGTCTCGACTGCAGTGTATGCAAGTGCTCTGAGAGAGCAAACGACTCCCCAGCTTTCCTTAATGTGTTGATAGGTGTACCGAAACTGTAAAAGGGAAAAAGCTCAACAGGAAAGGCAGACGTGACCAGTTCCTTCCTTAGGCAGTCTCATTGACTTCAGCTCTGCCACTCCGAGCCACAAAAGGCAACGGGGAACGGAATTCAGGGGAAGTAAAGTGGGGCAATGAGCTGCACAATACAAGCACAACTTACATGTTGCAGAACAAGACACAGGCCCAGGCAAGTCAGAGCGTCCCTCAGGCCTATGAACAGCAACCAGGTGTTGCCAAAGTCCAAAAGCAGCTGCCAGCAAGTCTGTAGTGGTCACAGAATGGCAATTCAAGTTTCTTAATGGCAAAGGAGGTGGGATTGAATTAATAAGGCTGTGAAACGTTTTGAGGAAAAATCAAGTAGGTGGGGCCCTTTCAGAGAAGAGTTTACAGTTGCTACATCATTGAAAAAGTCTCTCTAGTAGAGTGGTAATCTTTAAAAACTTAATACAGCATCTTGGGGTAAAGGACAATATGGATTTTAGCCAAGAAAGAAAAGCATATATTAACCATTTGTCAAATACTTGTGGACTGCACTTTAAGACTTACTTTAATGAGGACTCCACTGGACACCTTTGGACAAAACTGATGTCTCAGGTAATGCTAACAACATATTCAGATATTTCAGAGAAATATCTACATCTTCTCTACTGATGCTGAGATTCCCTTGCAAACTCCTAAAAGGCATACAGAGAGAATTACATTATTTTCCCTAAAAACAGTGTTTGGGTTTTTTTCTCTGACGGTACAGGAGCTAGCTCGCTACCAGGCACTTGCACACACAGACTTCTGTGTCTCTGAATCGACTGTCTATTAGAGGATTTCCAAATCATAAATTCTATCTTATACTATTACAGGGCTCTCCAAAGCCACGTTTTCAGCTGGTCATCATCTTACGGTTATGGGACAACTGGTGTGCATTCATGAGTTACTTGGCACAGCCAAGTGCCCTCTAGCCTGACAGCACCTTCTTCAGGAGTCTGGAATCAGAATGCCTGATTTCAATTTTGTTTCCCTGTTAAAAGGGCACAAAAATATGAACAGGACTTCAGTGGTATCAAAAGTGTTCCTTAACCACCTGGTGATGACCATCAGCAGTCCCGCTGATAACTCAGAACCAGAGTGTCCCTTTGTTTGAAAGGACCTGAGCATTACTGAATCAAAACAGGGTCCCAAAGACTGAGATTCTGATCTTGCTTTGATGTACTCATATATGCAGTGCACCTGTAAGGGAGATAAATTTTGTTCAGATTTGCAAACCCAGGAGTAAGCACTCTGCATAGTTATTTGCTTAACTAATCCAGCCAAAGGAAAAATTTGCCTGAAGGAACATGTCAGCAGCTTGCTGAACAAAGGCTGCTTGTGCCCCAGATGAATTTCCAGTCTTTTTTCTGATTAAGTCCCTGACAAATACTCCATAGACTAACTTCAGTTTGTGAAACAGGTTCTGACTATGATATTTCATCATTAATCTAATTGTTGGTTTCCCCGTTCAGTGTAAGAGCTGAGAACATTCAGTATGCAATCGGACTTTTCCATAAGTTTCATGTTTATTTACCACAAAACATTCGTTAAAGGTCACTTTCATAAGCATGAAGAAAAAAATCCTTAAATCTCATATAACTGAAGATTATAAACAATTTTGTGGCCAAAATTATACTGGTGATTTGCTATTTTTGTTGCCACATGACAGATGCCAATCCAGCTGCTCTGTTCTCCCTCCTCTCCCCCAGTGCCAGCAGGAGGAGATGAGACATACAGAGGAGCTGAACATTGTAGGAAAAAAATCTGCTGTGAGCCAGATATTTTGGTCCCTCAAGTTTGCAGAGCACTTTGTGAAAGAGAGGTATCCAGATACTGCCTTTGTATGAGCAGCACAAAGTTGCAGAAGCAGCTCTGACCTCTCCTGCACAGTAATAATTCCTTTCTGTATATAAAAAGAATCAGCAAATGAGTCAGAAATGGGGAGGGAGAATATAGGAAAAGGACAGTCATGTTTCAGACTAGGAAGAGAACAGTGATGGAACCCAGCTCTGTATGCCAGAGCAGTTTGTCCAGCTGTCCCTGTCACACTGCTACATCCGCAGCACACGCTGAGATGGTTTCCTGCACCACACAGATAAAGGCCAGAAAGGCTGAAAGCATCAGCGTGAACAGTACAATTATACCCTGAAGTGAAAAGGAGCAAATTCTTAATCACAGCTTGTCACTTACCCCAACACGCCTCACCCTTCCTTACTTAATGTCGCCTCAGGATTCTGGTCAGGAGAAAAAAAAAAATCACATTTTCCTGTACTAACTACAAGTGTTGCAGCATACCAAAATCCCAGATATAATCTTTTGCACTTGATTTGGTATATAATAAAATGTATTTGTAAATGATAAAACCTGTTTTTACTTACTCGTTCTGAACTTGGAAAAGAAATCTTTGGATTTTTGGTTTGGTTTTTTTTCTGTCATACATTCACACTGGCACATTATTGCAGAAGAGCAGGCAAGTGCTGAGATGAGAACATTGGTTTGCCTTTATCTGAATGGTCACAAAGTGCTGAGTTTTGCACAAAATAACTTTTTACTTCAAAGTTTCTCAGAAGATCTGAGTTGTTTGCACAGGTTTGCTATTCTAGGGTTGCTCACAAGTGCTGAACTGTAGAAATGTTTGTTTTTACATTAAAGACACTATGTGCTGGAGGGTTGTTAGGCTTTTTATTGTTGGTTTTAGTTGGTTTGTTCCTGGGGTTTTTTAATGATACCAAGTATCAATTGTACTGAAAAAACCCAAACAATTAACCAAACTCCTGAGACCCCATTAAAGCTAATACCTTAATTATTTATCTGTTTCATTTTGCTACTTCTTTGTGGCAAATGTAAGATCTGTAAAACCAAGTTATGACATTTCTATTTAAACTGCTAGGCAGGATAAAAGAGTGGAATTGCAACAATTACATGTAAAGTCTTTAATGAACAATTTCTTAACTTATCTACAAATAACTACATAGAAATCTTAGAAGTGATAGCATTCTTAAATGTATATATATAAATTTTACAAGTTATAGTATTATTTTTCTGATTAAAAAAATAAATCTCAATTGTGTCCCAACTGTAGGTAGATTTTGCTCCCATTTGCACCACGTAAACAAAGTAGCTCCACTTAATTAAATTTCTGTGGTATCCTGAGGACCATACTTTGCTAGTCAATTAAAAGACCTGAACATTATAGATAAGATGCAAACGACTACTATATTACTTTATGGAAAGGCTCTCATCCTAAAAAAAGGGAAGATTCAGCACCCTTCATGTCCTGTTATGCATATCAACAAGGACAATCTTTGCCTTCCTCATTTTTAACATCCTTGAAATAAAATGAGAAGCAGAACAGCAATACACAGATGAGAAGCTTCACTTTGGATCTGTTGGACACAGAAGTTATTAATAGAGGCAATGGGTTTTACAGGAACTGTGTGCTCTGGCCTTAAGGCATTTCAATGCAATTTGGGCATTTAAATCCTCAGCCAAAAATACATATTAAAATATTACATTTAAATAAGAAAAAAGCAGCGTAAGAATTAGTTACCTCAAGGATAATTACATTAAGCAGTAAAGTTAGAACTGAATAAAAGAAGCAAAGTACTCCTATGGCAAAGTTCTTGGAAATCCTTTAAAAAATTTCAAAATATTTTGGTAAATATGATTTGAAATTATTGCTTCTAATGGACAGATACATGCCTGTGAAGAAGCCCTGCCTTATACACAGACATAGGATTTCATAGGGATATTTTACAATTCTGGCTGCTGAGCTAGTCCCTTCTGAAATATGTGAAGACTATGGTCTTATCATAGCAAAGCCTTAGAATCTGGAATTTTATTATTTTCTTTATAAGTATTTAATAACTCTGCATTACGCAAAACTATAAAACCTGAAGCTTTTCCAGCTAAAAATGAGGTTGTATTAATACTGTCAACAAGAAATTGCTGTCTCTATGCTGTTTTCAATTACTGTAGAGTTGGAATTAATTATTATGACATCTGGTTGGTCCAATCTGTGAGATTCACTGAGTTCACTGTCTAGCAATTTGGTGGTCAAGCTCAGGGCAGCTGGTCTGTGAATGGGCACCACAGCATAACATTCATCCTTTGACTGGTTTTGCAACTAAGCCCTTTCTTTTCCACTGCCTCTTCTTTTCTGTAAGCCTCTTGCTACTGGCCAGCCTCATCTCTTTTCATGGCCTCTCTCACACTAAAGTGCTGTGCAGCCTCTGGTATATGGCCTGACCAGTGCTTGCATTCTCACTGTAAGATTCCACATTGCTCTTTTTCATTGAACATTTTCAAGGAATTATGCTTGAAATACTGTGATCTTTCCACAGTGTTGTGAAACACATTTCACCCAATTCCTAGTGGGAAGTGAGCTTGGATATGAGCAAACAGAATGTAATCAACCCTTCATAACAATGTTCTAGTTTTCATCAAACTTCTATCAGCTCCAAACATATGTCTGAAACTGACAAAATGTTTGCCCATCATTTTAGAAATATTTACAGGAGGAAGTGGTAGGCAAGGAAGAAAGTGGCCTATAAACAAGGGTAAGTGAGCCATTTAGATAGCTGACCTAGGATACTCTGTGCCTTCCTGTACGGTAACACTAAGCTCTGTAGATGAACAGCTGGTTGAACCACAACTGTACAACCTGCCTGACAGCCCCCTCTGGCTGTGTTCATAACTGTCCTTATCTTGGAAAACATAATGATAACACTAGCTACTGCTGTTTGTTGGTGATAGAGCATTGGTCAGTGTGCTCAGGCCTGTAACGATTCTGTTGTGTTCCTACCAGTACCCACCACCCAGGGCCACATCCTCACTTTGCCATAGTGAAGCTGACAGTCTGAGTGTACCCTCTCCCTGTGACCCCATTTTGACAATCCCGTGCACTACAACTAGTTCAGTGACTCATACTGGTGACTCACTGTGCTGCCTGTTGATTATAAACATTTTGGTGGATGCCTGTTCTTGAAAAACTTTGCTGCAGAAGTCAGGACTTCACAAAACATAGTTACATGAAACTGGTGGTTTTGAACTTGAAATGGCATATACAGAAAATTAACCAAAATCCATAGAAAAGCAGATTCATCCCTGTCAACTTATTCTTTGGCTCTACTGATCAGTGCCCAAGAGAGGAAGACAAGTCACCAGTACAGGTTTGCAATCTTCAGTTGGCAAGAGTTTGCATCATTACTTTATCACAACATGGCATTACCCTGCTGTAATATAGTGTATCAGATACTGCATCAATCAGGAGCCTGATAATGACTGCAAGGAGAAAAATTCTCACCTCAAAGGCTTTCACGAAAGACTTTGCTTAAATTAATGAAATTTTCAAAATATAATATTTTATGGGTCCTATGATTTCCTATCCAAATCTATGCTTCAAGTATTTTTTCCCAGTAATCAGGAAGGTAAAAAATATAACTGAGATTCTCTACTGCTCTGATACACCAGGGGACCTTGAAGTACTAAAGCAACCGCAGAAAGTCTTGCCATGAAATTGTGAAATTCAGCAATACTGACAAACAAGAGTGGCTTGCAGCTCCCCTGTAATTAGCTCATAGGAGCATCCAGCCAGGCAAGGAGACTGAGTTATTACATAGACTCCTTTGGGTCTACTTTGTGACATGGTCTCTATGTAACAACTCAAATGTTTCCATGGCTTTATTAAAAATGACCAGCATGAACTCAAAATCTTGGGTTTTTTGCTTTCTTTATTGAAACTTTCATAATTTCTGGAATGAAACTCAGTTTTTCCTCTTTGTAGCGTTCCCTGAATCTGTGCTGCTGAGGTGGAGGTGGGGGTGCGACATTGCTGGGCAGCTAACTTTAGGAATTCTTCAAATTCCTTAGGAGAAAGGCGTGACTTGCATGACTTGATTGTGGCTGATTTAATTAATTTACCCCTTTCCCTAGGGCATTGTAAGTGGGTTTGAGTTCAGCACCTCTGACTTTCTTATGCAAGTAAGCATTATGACACGTTCAGAAGGTAAAGAGCTAAAAAAAAAAAGCATTCTCAGCAATGTGGTGAATTAGCAGTTGAATTTTACAGAATAGTTCTGATCTGCTAGCTGCAGTCCTGACAGCTGTTCACAAACTCTGCTAGTCAAATCCCTGGACTTTCAGACTTGTGACGGACACATCACTTCCCCTGCAGACCACTTCCACTTAATAACTTATTAACACCAGGAAGTGGTGTCTGAGAGAGACACGTGCTTTGCTTGGAGTGCCAGCTTGGGCAGACGGTAGGAAGGAACACTTCCTCTTGACATCAGAGCTCTTCTGCCATGCTGGCTCTTCTCTGTTTTGACCACTGCACCTGCTTCCAAGGCAAATTACCAGCACTAAGATAGGTACATCATTGTAACATTCACTTGTGGAAAGAAAAAAACAAAATCCTCCAAATCATTAAAATGCAACATACAAATCATAATGCTACGGCAGCATTAACACATCTACGCACTGGGTCTGGTGCAATGCCTGCAGAACGTGGATTCCTCTCAGTAACACAGCCATGTCAGAGCTACCAATGACCAACAGTGCCTGGATCATGGCTTGGATGACAACACTTAGGTCAAGCAAATCTGGCACATTCACTTGTGAATGTAACAGACTTGTACACGGTCTCTCAAGGGGCATGTTCTCTAAGCCTTATCCCAAAGCTATTCACTAACAGTGAAATAACAAAACAATTACTTAAAAGCACCACCTACAATACCACTCATGGCCTAATGTTACATCTGACAGCTGCATTGCTATTACAATGGCTTGTTTTTACTGACTGGGTTTTCTTGGCCAGGGTCTGATTCAAGCCATAGGGAAATGAAAATTCTAAAAACTCTGAAATGCTGCCAGCTCTTTCTGTAAAAATATGTCCTTGGGGATGGGGTTCAAATATGTAGTGATTTGAAGACTTCCTCCCCATTTCTGTGAAAAGAAGTGACAGCCTGGGACTAAGGAGATCAAGAAGTAGAGAATGTCCACTGTAAGAATACGATGGGGCAATATTTGGAAATAAGTCATTGATGATACAATGTCTGTTCTCAAAAGAAAGGGTGGCTGGAAAGCGACAAGTGTTTTTTTAAAATGTGAGCTATGAATAAAAAAGTTGAACATGAGACTTAGAAAAACCTTACCCATTCTTCACTAAGCTGTTTTATCGTCTCAGCTCTGATTTTTGCTTAGCTGTCATGGCTGTGAGAGGAAATATGGAAGAAGGCAACACAAATTTCCCCAAATGCAAGCCGTCTGCACCACGTGTGTGCACTGCATTGTAACCACGCTACAATAAATTACTTCCACCTGAATGTCTGGCTGCCCTAATGCTAGTGGCAGTGCTGGCACTTATCCATCTGTTGCAGCATCAGCTCCATGGTGTTTATGTTCAGGGGTTTTGACAACTTTATCCTCTAGATTTGCATGGTTGTGTAGGTGAGCTGCTAAAAATAAACAAATTTTTTCCACTCTACGACAGTCAATATGTGATAAACAAGAACTCGAGGAGAAATTCTCAAAACTGCCAGAGTTACACAGTATCATCATGAAGTATAAACATCACAGATTTTTTTCCTTCCAATTAAAATACTTTAAATGCATAAACTCTGGGTAAGAAATGCCTTTAAGCAGATTTTTCATTTCCAACACATGTGACTTATAGGCAGGTCTGAAAAGACATGATTTCCTGAATCAAGACAATACGCATTTTAATTACGCAGGGCTTTCCTACCATACTGACCTGATTATAAAGTCATGTCAAATGTAAGATTATGTTTAATTTGGGAAGGTTGGAGATGAAAAAGGAGGAAAAAATGATTACCATTCACTTTGTTTTGCTGCTTCACAGTCCTCCTGCCCCTGCAATCCATGGACTATATACACAGGGGATTTTCCTCAATGCTGTCCATAGCCCCACACAGCTGCTTCCCCTCCTGATACCACTAGGCTCTCTGTGCCACCATGCAGCTCCCCAGAACTCTAGACTGAGATTATACTGACAGAGAAGGGGGAATGTAAAAGGATTTCTCTGACTATATAAGAGTGACTGAAGAAGGTCAGGCAATTTATATCCCCCACTATACTCTCCAACAGCGATGAAGGAATGGGAACAGGCTAAAGCAAACAGGAGCTTCCCCCTAATACTCTCTCAGCCTCCATATATTTTCAGTTCCATCCTGTGTGGCTGCTAGTACTTGCCCAGTAATGTAATTCTAAACTGGACAAGGGGCTCCAGCTACTCCATCGTGCTACTGGAGTAGTATCTGCTCTTAAGTACATTCCAGAAATCTATTCTGCTCCCAGGTAAGCCTAATCCTGGCTAACAAGAGCCAACACAGCTGTATCAAGAACAAATCATGTTAAACCACGTTTCCTTTTTGGTGCAGAACTATTGGTCTCTCAAAGGAGAGGTAATAGATCGCTTTCCAGCACAATCCCATATGATATTCCTGTAGGGAATACAGTCTATAGATGGACACTGCTATGGGGTGGTCCTACTACATGAAAAAGTACACATACAGCAGACATCTGTGTATTGCTGGCAAGTGGGGAACCCATTTAAGACGGTTCCCATGGTCCTGATACAAACCAATGTTTTCATTAACAATATGAATGACATATTGGAGACAATAGTTACAACATCTGTCACAATGCAAAAGTGGGGGCATTGCAAGCACTCTGTACAGCTGGACAAAATGTCAAAATTACTTTGATTAGGATAAGGGAATGTTTGAACATAGAGAAGGAAGAATGAAAGTACCCAAATTCAAAATAAAGCATAACTGCTTACTAGTAAAAGAGCAGTGAAGCATTAAGGGAAAATGTCACACACTCAACAGGGATCAATAATGTGATGGCTACAAAAAAGGTAAATCTCAACTTGTTCTTAATTTACAGTTTCATTGTGGATTAGATAGTGAAGGTGAAAATACAGTGCTTCTGAATGCTAGTGAAGACTATACATTGCTTTAAAGATAAACAAAATAAAGATGTAGGCAAACTGGACAAAGACCAGAGAAGGGCAACAGGAATGCTGACTCAACTAAAAAGCATAGCCTAAAATAAAAGGTTGAAGAAATTGGGGTGATAGCTTCTAGAAAAGATGCAACTTTGAAGGACCATGAGGAAACAGCAAGGTATAAGGTTTCTAATATAAGAAAAGATGTTATGAAAATAATAGTAATGAACTTTTCTCCATCTTTAGTGGTAGGGAAAACAAGAAGTACAATATGCAGGCTAGGGTTAGCACAAACACTGCATTGCTAAGGAAAAAGCTCTTGAAGTTAGCTGGAGAGGTTTTACGTCCCATTCACCAGAGATTTGAACACAAATATGTCTCAGAAATTTATAACTAATACCTTGATGGGGAGGTTGCATGACCTCTCAAATCTCCCTTTCATTTTCACATTTCTGGATCATTTTAGTCATATAGGAAAATACAAGCACAGAAGTATTATAACTTCCCTAAGTTGAGAGTCTAGAAAGAGCCAAGAGAGGACACAGAACACCGGATTTCAATTTTTCTATAAAAGAAATCCCCACTATGCACACAGCACTGAACAATTTGATATGCATTCCCAAAACTCTCAGGGAAACTCCCAGCTTCTTCCTCCTTTTTATACATTATCTATTAAGTGATAAGACTGGTAATTTAATGGTACTGAGCATCAGATGAATTACAGTAATAATGCTAAACAGTCTCTCTTTTTTTAGGGGGATTATGGATAGAGAATGTGAGTCTGTCTTTGTTTTATTCTTTTGTGGTAGTTGTAGACTTGTGAAAGAATATGTGACTCTTCTGTGTCAACATTTGTAACTCAGTCTGCCCACCACAAAGAGAAGGGCCGTCACGGCAGTGGCAATCTAGAGGCGCACCTAAATTTCACTTTGGGCATGGAGGCTGCTCTTCGCATTCCTTCTCTCAGTCACAGACAGCACAGTCTCTGCAGGCTGGCCTGCATGATCAACAAGTAGCAGATTTTGTGTCCTGGCAAACTAAATGTTCTTCAGAGCAAACCAGAGAAACCTGGTTTTTTGGGTTTTGTTTAAATTGCCATAGAGTTGATATGGGTTGGGGTTTCACTGGGTGGGGTTTTAAAAACTAGTTTGCCTTTGACCTAGGACTGTTCTATATTTTTAAAACAGCAAGAAGGGTAGAGTACAGATTACCAACATGCAGGGCTCAAATGCTGGTAAAGATCAGGTTATAATTTTGGAAATTTTGGCAAACTAGAAAAACCATTTTAAAAAATGCTATTCTCTTTTGGTAAATGCAAGAAAATGAACTTCAATGAGAAGATGGCACTGGCTGGGATACTACTGTCCCAGCAGCAGGTCTGTGAGAATAGATCTCAGGGTTATAAATCATTAACTGAATATGAGGCAACAACATCATGGTGTTGTGAAAACAGCAGGGATTGTACTGAAGTGTCTACATGGGAGTATGGCCTGAACAACACAGAAATAATCCTACTTCACTATCCACTCTGGCACTTGTAAAGCCTCAGCTGAAACACTGAGTGTAGTTCTAAGTGCCAAGAAGGGCACAGACCAAGAGGAGACAGAAGGAACACAAGTAATGCATTCAGGGTTCAGGAAACACTGCGTGTGAGCAGAGATCAGACTCACTGCATCAGTCACAGGCAAAGGCAGGAGATGGGATGCCACAGAAGTCTTAGAGTACATGAGGAGTGTAGAAATAAAGTGTTTAAATAGCTGTGGTAGACAGGACAAGAACCAAGGGATTTCAGTTGCAGTGACTGTAATCCAAGTTTTAATCAGAATATATTGATGAAGAGCACACACTGTCTCTTTTATCAGAGATTTTTTAAAGCAAGTGAAAAAAGGTCACAGATAGAGTGACCTTGCTTTTGGACAGAGGGATGAACCTAAGGTTCCTATGAATCTGATTTTTATAATTCAATGGAAGAGTAATGCAGGACGTTGTTTTGCAGATGGATCATTCTCGAACTTGTTCAAGACTATAAAAGAAGACAAATCTAAAAGTTTATGTACAACCCACTGCGTCTCAGATGACATTCCTCTCACAAGACCATGTGGATGTGAATCTCACCAATTCCTGTTATGATATGTAGAAACAAAAATACTAACATGGGAAAAGAGAACCTCAAGGAAATCCTCTTCCTGTTGAATCTTTAACACAAGTTCCTTCTCTTCAACAATAAAAAAAAAATTCTCTTGTTTATGCCTATTATGGAAATGGTTAAGTTTTGGACACACTAACTGCAAATCATTCTAACAACCATTACTTTTTCCAGAAATTAATTCCTTGCCTAACATAATAATCCATTACACAGCCCAAAGCCTCAGTCAGACACTGAGATTCATTAAAGATCCATTAAAGATCTATTTTCACAGGGGGAAGTATTACTATAAGGAAAATCCTTATGAGAGCATTTCTATGCTGATTGAGGATTCAAAATAAGAAAGAAATAAAGCGTATATATAAATCTCATCCAGGCTCAGGGTTGAGGATACTGGGATCAAGGGATTGAACCTCATTTACTGATTACAATCCTGCCAAGAGCAGATTGCAGAAGAGAAGGAAATAGACATTCCCACCATCTGCTAAGGAACTAGATTTACACAATGCAAGAACTACAAGGAGTAGGAGAACTTGGATTCTGACAGGGAACATGGACATAATCCTGCAGACAAGGGAAACTTGGGTTCTTGGATGGATAAGAGAGACAACCAGCACAGAACTTTTACTGCCTACAAAAATTTGTCTGAAAAGACAGTTATTCTTCATTTGATGATGAAGACACTTGTAAGACACAAAATTCTGGTGTGGTAACATGATGACTTTTGCTTGCTTTTCTGCATCTGAAATAACCACTCTGAATGAACTTTCCTATCTCCCTCTTCAGATCAGGCAAAATTTGTTAACATACAAGAAAATTTCGAACATATGCTATGTTCTCAAAGCCAAGGGTATTAATAGACAAATTGCCAAACAGGAATGGTTTTCTAAACAAGGCCTCCAAAGCAATAAAACACAGAAAACCAGAGGTTACAGAGGATGGGCCCAGCAACCTCAGCTCTGAAAACAGTGCCAAGAACAATACTGGGGTCATTGACTCATGGAGAGCTCTTTAAAACCCTGAGTAAACTATTGCACATCTGCATTATATCCTAGAGAAAAGACAGGGAACTCATGGAGAGCTCTTTAAAACCCTGAGTAAACTATTGCACATCTGCATTATATCCTAGAGAAAAGACAGGGAACTCATGGAGAGCTCTTTAAAACCCTGAGTAAACTATTGCACATCTGCATTATATCCTGGAGAAAAGACAGGGAACTCTTGGAGAGCTCTTTAAAACCCTTAGTAAACTATTGCACATCTGCATTATATCCTGGAGAAAAGACAGAATTGAAGATTTTATCATTTTCCTTTATGAAACCCCTTAAAATGACTCTTGGGCAATCTCAGACAACAAGTAATGGAGTTTAGGAAATACACAATCCCATTGGTTAACGTGGTTGAACTAAGTTGAAGAAGACTTGAAGAAGGTAACTTACAAGCATGTCAGCTTCAGTCTTGTAGGTCATTTGTGCCTCTTGACATTCACTAAACCCAAATTCATTTGACAAAGGCAAGGAAAAGTTGCTTCATCTGTTCAGATTTTCAAAGAGTAAAATTCAGATTTGTCTCAGACTCTTAAGAGCATACCTTAACTTTTGACAGAGTATTCCCAAATGGCCCTTTCAATGCAAAAGGCCTGAAACTTCTATTTTTCCAATATACCACCAGTATCCAAGAACAAAGGACATTACAGGGAGGTTTATCATATTAACTGTAATAATGGCTACCACAAAAATGGCTACCACATGCTTTGGCATACAGCAAGAAGTCTATTATAGCCCAGTAAAGGAGAGACTGCACTGTAAATGGGTTTGGTTGTAACATTCACACTGAAGGCTTGCTTGGTTTGCAAATATTTCATGAGTCACTTCTGATTTCTTCATATCTAGTCATTGGGCCATGTGAACATACCATAACTTTTTCACAAGTACCTGAAAACTATTTAACTGAAATCTCATAAACTACTGAGCTTCTATATGTTACAGTATTTGCAGTGTTGATTCACCAAGCTCCATTTGTCCTATTCAACACATTTTTTTCTCTAGCATAATGTTATAATATTAAATTTACATTGCATAATGCTGGAATTGCACTCAGGATACTTCAAACTATCACACTGTATTTAATATAGAAAAGACAAAGTCTGGTATGATCAATATTATTGAACTATTAAAACCAGTAAAGAAAACAACATTATAGCCTTCTCCATATACTCATAATTTATGGGAGGATTATTTTATTTCCTAGGTTAGGCTAAGTCTCTGGACATATCCCTGAATTATGCAACTTTGCCATGAATTCCATAAGTAATTAACAGAAAAACCAACAGGTGAAGCCAAATCTGAAAGAAAGACTATTTCCATGACAGAACAAATCAGTATAATCATGGTTTAGTTCCACATCAATTCCATCGGAGTAGCCATGCCAGTATGGGGGAAAAACAAGAGGTCCACAAAGTTATTTATTTTTTTTCCATTCCAAATACTTTTTTTGGGTCTTACCACAAGATATTCAATTTATTCAGCAAATTAAAATCAAAATTCTAAACCATAAAACTATACCCACTGGTTCATATTAATTTCTCATTCTACTGACACATTCAAAAAAGAGAAGCAAGACTGCAACCCTTGCAAAACTTGAGTTTTTTCATACTTCGAGAACATCATCTTCCAACGCTCTTTCTATCTGAGCTACAGTTTCAAATAATTATTGGGAGTAAAGATAAGGTTTTGTGGTATACTATACTAAGTTAACCTTGGAATATTTTTCAACACAAGAGCAATATTTATTAATTCTGATCCCCTTCAGCAGCAATTTTAATTGAGAAGCAGCATTGTTTTTAACATTCCTGTACTTCATGTTAAAGTTCATTCAGAAGTTTGAGATGCTGCTTACCTCTTAACAGCACTACTTCTTTCTGAACTACTGGTTTGATCAGGCACCCCTCTTTTTGATATCTCATTTTTTTTGTATACATTATAAGGAGAAAGCATATCTAAGACAGGTGTATCTCCAAAATTAACAGAGAAGGTACACACAGAATGCTGATTTGCAGTCACAGCAATAGTCCAAATTTCCCTAATGTGTTTCCGAACATCTTGTGATCCACTAGGCTAACCAAATCAGTCACTGGCTTCTCTTTTCCAATAAACTTAGGCTGGCATGTGATTATTTTGTTTGATTTTACAGCATTAACCATTTTCTGAATTATTTTTAATATCTTACCTCTTAATCCCTGTCGTAATTTATATTTCAGTTTACTGATTTCATCCATCAAAGGCTTCTATGTGGCTTTAGTGGATTTTCAAACCTCACCAAGTAGCCAAAACACTTATTTGGAACTGAATGGAGCAAATGTTTTTTCAAACTTCTGTATTTTGCTCCAGTTCCTTTTAATGGAATTTAAATTAACTGAAATTGAGCACACATGGATACAGGAACAAACACCATTCACCATATCAATGCAATAACTCTTTGAAACAACACAAATGTCAAATAATCAGGCTTGAATGCCATAGAAGTGGGGCACCAAAAAAGACAGGCCAGAGGGAAAAAACCTGAAACAAAATCACAATGTTCATAAAGGAGTGTAGATATATCAGTCAAGACCTGAGATATAAATTCAAACAAAAGAAAACATGCAATTTGGCTCGTGGTTAATAGTCATTAACAAAGTGCAAGTAAGAGACTAAGAGAGGCCTCAACGTACGGAATGCAGTATCTGTGCAGAGGAAATGAATAAAGATGACCCTACAAGGCTGAGTGTCCTATTCTGAAAGGCTACTTCCTACTTTGTTTGGAAACACAGCCCACAGTTATGTAAAGCAAGACAGACTTAGCGTCAAGTCACGATTGCATAAACTTATTTACAATAGTGTAAATAAAGGAAGCAGCATGAAAAATACGTTGAAAATCTGACTAATGTTAGGCAGTCCTCTTGCTTATGCTATTGCAATCATTTTGCTCCTGTGGGTATCAGCAAAGTCACATAAGGGGCAGAGATATCTAAAAATTGTTCCTTGCCATCAAAAACAGTGAACGTGCAAAGAAAGCTTGGTTTCATTTTGGATCTGAGGAACGAGTCATATGGATTGCAAGCATACAGCCTATACTCCTGTACAGGACTCAAACTCAGATAAGGTGACACCTGAGAAGCAGCAATATGATGTCTTCTAAGGAGATACGCTAACGCCCTTCAGGAGAGCTGTGCTGTTTCCTATATATTTGAATTGTTCAGATCCTGTGTTTGGTACAACTAAATCATTTCATTCATGTAAGACTTGGATTTTGAATCCTTTGATAATTGGATGGAAGACTCAGTCAGTGCTTGTTCTGGCACCAGTGCTATCAGAAGAGGGACATCTCTATACACCTTGATTTTTATCATCACGCAGCCCAAAAACATGGGGAAGGTTGCTTACGGAGCAGTACTTGCATAGTATTATATCCAACTATCTTATCCAGATCAGGCATATAATGAAGTCTATTGCCAAAATAGGCATTTCAAGATCTGATCTGCATGTCTCTTGCCATCAACAGAGACACTGGTACTAAAAAATTATGCACAGCAGACTCTCACTATGCATTTAGATATCTATGAAACATCAAAAGAAATTCATGCAAGGAGTTCATCTAAATACTTTTCTTCTTTCCCTAATTCATGTTACTGAATCTCACAACTTAATTCTGCATCTTTTATACATCATAAATTCAAATGAAGATTTTAATGTATGTATTTAAGAACAAAAATCTGTCCCTTTAAAAATTTTGGGTGGGTAAACCTCACACAGCTGTGTGACTGCAAGTGTCAGATTCTATTTGTGAATGTCAGCAACAACAACCTAATCCTATAGATTAGCTCCTGACAAGGACAGTAGAGCACACAGGCTTTCAATACTGTTAAAGAGAAGAGACAGGTCTGTTGCATGGGCAGAATACGCAGCTCCAAGCAATACAGGCATTCATAATGCTCAAATCTGTCAGTAAGAACCTTTCTGGGGGATCAAATAAGTGGTTTAAGTTTGATTAGCTTTGATTGTTCTCAGAAACCAAGAAGTTTTAACATACATAAATCCTCAGTTCTTGGTGAAGATAAGCTGTGAAACACACAGGTTAAGAGCACCTGTTCATTACTCCTCTCTGAGAGTTGCAAAAGGATCAGTATTATGTGCAACCTAGGAATACATCTGTAAGCCTTACAGACTTTAACTTTGCAAAATTTCAGACTAGAAGAAATTTTCAGGTTGCAATGGAAAGCTTTACCAAGGACAAGTAAGTAGAAATTACTAAAAAAGGTAAGAAATATGAATGATGATACAAAAAGTATCTACTTTTCATCTTCCTAGGGCATGGACAGGACAATGCACGTGATGTGCATGGGTGCACTGTGTATATGTTGGCAGTCCCCTTCCACTAAGGGGCATCTATTGCAGAAAATACAGAACAGAATGTGAGTTTAAACCCACTCCCATTTTATTTTAGCTACATTATTTTTTACATTAAATACATGGATAGAATAATGAACAGTAGAACACAGAAAGGAAAGGGAAAGGGGCCTTACGTGAGAGGTAATGGGATATCTGGCAATGTGCACTTGCAGCCCAGAAAACCAACCGTATCCTGGGCTGCATCAAAAGCAGGGTGGGCAGGAAGTCAAGGCATTTGATTACCCCCTTCTACTCCACTCTGGTGAGACCCCACCTGCAGTGCTGCATCCAGCTCTGGGGTCCCCAGCACAGGAAGGACATGGATCTGTTGGAGCAAGTCCAGAGGAGACCACCAAGATCATTAGTAAGATGAAGCGTCTACAAGGAAAGGCTGAGAGAATTGGGACTGTCAGCCTGGAGAAGGGAAGACTTCAGGGGGACCTAATTGTGGCCTGCCAGTAGCTGAAGGCAGTCCACAAGAAAGCAGGAGAGAGACGTTCTACAAGAGCAGGTAGTGACAGCACAAGGGGGAATGGCTTCAAACTGAACAGGAGTAGGTTTCGATTAGATGGCAGGGAGAAATTCTTTACTGTGAGGGCGGCGAGGCACTGGAACAGGTTGCCCAGGGAAGCTGAGGATGCCCCATCCCTGGAAGTGTTCAAGGCCAGGTTGGATGGGGCTCTGAGCAACCTGGTCGAGTGAAAGGTGTCCCAGCCTATGACAGGGGGGTTGGAACAGGATGATCTTTAAGGTCCCTTCCAACCCAAGCCATTCTAAGATCCTATGATTTAATGAGTGATGCCAGAGCAAGAAGTTCTTTGTGGAAGTAGAGAAAATACAATTTTGACCAGTGAGGAAAGCAGATAGCATAATTTCAATTTATGTTTAACTTCATTCTGACAAAACCATAAAGATTCTGTAAGTTAGTATTTAACTTTCATGATCCAAAAGGTCTGATCATTCATCTAGGATTCAGAATGATGCTGTTTTTATCAAAATTAAACTACTTCCTCCCAACAGGCCCCAAACATACCTCTCTGCCCTTTCTAGTAGGCACTAGCATCTCCACTGTACTCCACTTGTCCTAGCAGGATATGATATTTGCCTTTTCCAACATGCCCCTCTTAATCCCCACTGAATCTGAGACGTCTTTTTGCATGCAGAGCAGAGGAAAACTGCTCACTTCATATCTCCTAATCATCCTTGTAGTACCCTTGTTAAGTGCCTGGGGAAGTATGTCTGCTTCTCAAAAAAAAGCATTTTGAAGTTCATTTAGTATTCTCTATTAGTATCAAATTAGCTATGCCCTTAAGGCCTGGAAAAAATGCAGTCTTCAGTCATTTACACTTTGAGGGCAAGAGAAAGACTAGCAGATCTGTAGCTTTTTCTCCTTCCCTTCCAAGACATATCAAGATGAAAATACAGGATTGATGGCAGAAGAATTGTTGAAAACTTTCCATCCCTTTGGATATTTGCCACATGAGAGTTCTTCATTGAATTAATTTTGTATAGGTTAAAGGGTGTAATGATAGAAATTTATATGCAGGAAGAAGTAGATTAACCATCTTTCCAGCTCAGGGACAGGAATTCTACAGAAGGTTGGGGTTTTTTGCTGCTGAGTCACAACATCCATCATCATAAACCAGCACATGCAGACACTTGTAATTTCCTTAAAATATGGGTCTTGCTTACTCTAACATCTGTATTCTGTGCAGTCCTTATTCCAAATAGTTAAAATTTGTTCAGATTTGTTCATAATTTCACTGTGATCGGATTGAGACACTGTCACCATTACCAACTGCTGAACTTCGTCTTTCACACAGGAAGGTGTTTTTCCTAACAGAGCTCTTTTTTTTGGACACTTCAACTTAAATTGA
Organism: Atrichornis clamosus; assembly: GCA_013400975.1. Taxonomy (NCBI): domain Eukaryota; kingdom Metazoa; phylum Chordata; class Aves; order Passeriformes; family Menuridae; genus Atrichornis; species Atrichornis clamosus. The sequence continues at coordinate 161,114 of WBMZ01012910.1, read as the reverse complement.
ACAACATTTTGCTTGAAAAATGTAGGATCTGTAAAATATCTGACAGGGAAAAGTATAACATTAGCAGTACCGGCTGATCGTAGTTCAAAGAACAACAGTCCAGCTTTTCTTTTAGTGGTGAAACTAATTACAGGAATTGACAGATGATGGCTGATTATACTGTTAAAGCTGGGAAGAAGCATGGGACTGCTGCTGTTAAGTATGCATATATTGTTTTTAAAAGTCTGAAGCTTCATTTCTCAAGTGTTGTTTTCTGTAAAGAACTAGCATATAAATACATTTTTGGCAGCCAGTAAACATTCCAGCTTGAATGCCAATACCATGTATCAGTGGAAAGTAAACAACTCTTGATTTACTCCTTCTCAAATGGAGGAACTCAATCAAACATAAACCCCTAATCTCCACAAAAATTACCACCATATCATATCATAGCAAGGACTGCTTTGTGATAGACATGTCATCTTTAAGATTGAAGATCACAATTTGTCAATATTTCAGTACACATCTTGTGATATTTATTAGGTGGGCGATGTCTATGAGGAATATTCATTTTAAGAGGACAGAGATACACAGGAACTGACTTTGCAGTTGATGGAAATGATCTGGGAAATCTTTATTTTAGTGTCATTGTTTCCTCTTTCTAGATTTCAGTTTTATGACCTTGCTCTGTAGCTGAACTTCCCATACCTTAGTTTCTCATTTTCTTTCCTACCAAATAATGGTGTATTAGATGAGTTGTGAATTTTTTTAAAGGATGATTTGCTATACATTTATAAAATACTTAAAACAATAAAATCCTATGCTATTGAAGGCTTTTGAAGGACTAACAAAGAAAGTATGTATAGATTGCAACAACTTTCAAAAAATACCAGAAAAAAAAAAGTTTTGCAGCGATCAGCTAGACACACTTAAGTCAACATTAAATTTAAGTGCCAACTCAAAAAAAATCTTTAAAAGGGTGAAATGAAGGAACCATATTTAAAAAAACCCTCAGCACTTCAAGGTACTCAAGGTAATTCCATACACTTTATGGACTTGAATCACCTGTTAGAATGGCACATGAGTTTTGCTAGCTTTTTTATTCTAAATATACAACACAAATATTGAGGTCCTTTATGTAATCTTAAAAATTACTCCACACCCAAACTAAACTAATGTACCATGAATGACCTAGAACTCCTTTGACTCCATTAAAGACAGTAGGCATGTGAGCAAATGCAACGTCCCAAGTGCTGGGGGAGAACTGTATACTTTGGATTGACAGGCCACTTTATTTCAAACTCGATGAATAAACAAATCTGTTCCAATTAGTAAGTACTAAGGATTCCTGTAATCCTTAGCTTGTATTTACCAAGTGGAACACATTAAATCCTGAGAAATAATGTGGAGTATGTAACAACATAAAAATACAAATATTTATCATTTATTTTAAAATATAAGGTCAAAGTTTTCAAGGAAAGTCTGTCATTGGAGTCAGAGAAATATGGCCATCAGAAAAAGTCTTAATTTCAAAGGGGTTTGTTGTTATGCACAAACTTTTTCATAATTACTTTGTATTCTGTAGAACAGGAGGCTACTTTTCTAATTTTCTGAAAGACAGAAATAATAATTGAGGGGAGTTATCACTGTGGAACCATTAAGAATGGAAATAATGAAACCAAAACCATCATGCATAGTCACACACACTGCCCTCAAGGCACTTTAGTGCCCACATGATTTCACTGAAGATAACTAAATAGAGCCCTGGAATGGAACTCAAGACTTAAATTTGCACCCTATTTTTCCACTGACCTATAAAAAATGTAATTTAAATTTTTGGTGCTTCCTGTTGCAGCTAAACCATTTATTTATACCATTCATGTATCCAGAATACAAGATGCAATTTGCAGGTGGTCTTCCCTAGAAAAGTAGTATGTTTATTAGCATTTTTTGTCTAGGTCATGTATTATGGAAATTTGACTGTGAGACCTTTCAGGAGAACTTTAAAACTTTGCATGGAAACCTCGTCTTACATTTCTGAGTGGGATTGGTTTCGGTGCAGGTAAAGTGCCAGCAGTTGCCAGAGCAGGTGATTCCCAGGGCACAACTGGAAATGAGTAATGGCCAGAGCTGCAGGAAGTCAAATGTGCTCGTGTGATTGTCTTTACAGGAAGGATCAGGGTGTGGGAGATGACAGCTCTAGCTGGCAATGAGTGGAATATATACCCTTAGCTCTACCAGTCTGCCACAGCTTTCCTTCCACCTCTAATGTACACTTGAGGGCAACAAAACCAGCAAGATGGTCTCTCTTCAATTTTTCAACTGTGTATGCCAGTTTTATGAACATGGGTTTAACTTTTTCCCTTGGTCGTAAAAAGGGGCTGACCTGCTAGGTAGAAAGTATGTAAATACTTTCAATTCCGTTTAATGAGAAAGGCAAATAAAATTCTAGTTTTACTTGCGTTTTTAGTAGTAAGACTTTTTTAGTGGACTGATGGAAAACCTGTTTGAAATTTGGATGACCTTCTTCCCAGTTCATCTCAAGTGACTAAAAATAGTTGGCTATCTTCCTTACCAAATAAAAATAATTTTAAAAAGGAGCTCCTAATGACCAAAAGCAACACAGAACAGTGTTTAGTTGCTGTGACTATTAGTGCTACTTCATCCTACTAATAGTACTGTTAAAATCAGAGCTCTCACTATTACACCTAATGATTCTGTAAAAGCAGCATATAAAACCACTACCATTACATTTCCTAATTGCATCATTGAGAGCAGTGAATACAACCGTTCGAAGGTCACAAGCTGTGATGTCAGTGGCATTGTAAGGGTGTGGCTTGGGACACATTTTGACTCACTATTTGTAAATGATCAGTGTAATGACCAGTCCGAAACTGAGCTACTTCATCACACTGGAAGATGTTTACCATTTTTCAGAAATTTTTCTAAGTAAGTAACATTCATGCATTAGTAACAAAAATGCAATGCTTCTTTCTTCCCATATGCACGGAATAGTTTACTTTTAAAACAGTGTGACAAGCACAATATCCGGTAGTGCCACAGTATCTTTTCAAAGTTGCTGTCAGCTTTGGAGACTGCACAGCATGGGAAACAATAAGCAGGAACTCACAGATATAACAGGTTGAGTTCTTTTTGCAACACCTGAAAGCTAACATGGTAAGCTGTTTATATACTTTTAATCACAAGTTTTGGTTGAGTCTATGAAATAGTAGAGAGCGAGGATAATGTGACAGTTTCTTTAGTCCACCTGTGAATACTGATTTCTCACTGAAATCCTATCTGGGAGCTGGGTACTTTGGTGTTCTGGAGTTTTCAGCCCGGTTGGTAATGTGAGCTATTTCTGAGTTCCACCCCTACTTCAGCAGTTAAAAAACAGCAGGAAGAGTTCTCATTTTACCTGTTTGAGGGAACTACACTGGTTATTGACTGCAGGATTATCATCAGATAGAAATGTTCAGACATAGATGGAAACCAAGACAAATAGGAAGCCTTAACTTCCAAATTCTTTTGTAATTTGAGAGTAAATAGTAATTTGACTTACCAAACCAGGATGAAAGGTGTCTGCTAGTCTTGCAACTTGCGATCCCTTCACTCTTGTAGTCTCTCCCTACAGTGAATAAATTGGTGGGTCACATACTCAAACCAGCAGCATTTAACATTCAGCTAGAAAATAAGTAAAGGATACCCTTCTTTTTGTCCCATCCTTCTGGAGTGACACAACTTTCCAGTCACAACTCCACACAGCAGTCAGACCAGAAAAACAATCTATTTTCATAACCACCATTCCCTCAAGTAGCAAACAATCTGGTGAGAGGAGGGAAGCAAAAGCCATAAGAGGTGGGGGGGAGCTGACGGAAGGGGAGTTGGGTTAGCGGTCTCTGCCAGACATGCCTCTGACGATACAAGGATATCTTTGCGGGGGGATATTCTGGCCTGTTCAGGGAAAGGTTGCACACAATGAGACAGTTGGGGTGAATAGCTGAACATGGTAAGATAACCGTGCACAGGGCAGGAGGTAGAAGGAAAACAGACAAGTCATCAATAACTTTCACACAAATTTCTCAGAGTATCCACATTTATCTTAGGAACACATCCTACTGTAAATATGACATTCTACAGTAAATATGACTAATTCATAGTCCTCCATCAGTCAGCTACTTTGCTCATACTACCTTGCTTTTCCTTTTCTAGGGTAGTGATTCAATGAAGAGCTTCCTGCAGTTTAAAGTCAACAAGCAATTTTATGACAAACCTCCTCAGTACAGTATGTTACACACACCTCAACAAACAGAATGGCAGAAGCACGTGCAGCTTCACTAATTTCAGAACTGAAATACAAAAATTACATAGGACAAGGAAATACATACTTTAGGTGAGAACATGATTTATCCCACTGCCTTTATGCCTGGAAGCTGGATCAGTGCATCACTTGAGCAGACAGCAGGATATTGCTGCTCAGAGGAGCTGTTTGTGAGCCTTGGCACAAGAGAGGTGCAAGAGAACTGAAGATCAACGAGATTTGGTCTATGGATTTGAGACAGTGGTGCAGCTCATAGAAAACCAGCTTGCAAATGGTTGTAACTTGGGTGGCTGTGCAACAGAGATTGAGCATGGTTCACAATTTTGAACTGTCTACTTGGCAATCCAGTGGCACTATAACTTGTGTAAACATATCCCAAGAAGTTTTAGGCACAAGTCTTCACAGCTGCCAGCACAGCTGTGGCAGCTCCAGCTCCTCATGGCCACAAGGGACTCCAGGCCTAACACTGGAACCTCCATGCCCCTGCAACTCTACTAGATCGAGCTAAGTTAGCAAGTGTAAAACTGCCTCAGGAATACCTACACCAACTTGCTTCCCATCTGGATTGCAGGAAATTTCAGATACAGTTTGCAGGGAGTTAGGTACTTGTTTTTAGGTTCTGCCCTAAGATAGCTATGTTCTTTAATGTGTGTCAAATCTAGGAACAACTGGACATGGCGGGTGACAGCTACAAATCCTTCTTTCAAAGCCTGCTTGTTCTATTACTTTTCACAATAATTAAGAGGTTACCTACCTCAGTCTTCCTATATTTAAATGGTCATTTTGGTTATTCAGCTACTAATTAAATAATTTTAATAATTGTTTTGTTTGCTACTACTTTATTTTGAAAACTTTTAAAAAGCCAGCCCAAACCTTATTCTTTCCTTCTTACCCAAGAAGATATCTTAATTAATTTCAGCTGTGCTTACATACTTCTTGTCGGTATCAATTCTAGATTACAAGATAAGCCAACAATGATTTTGAACTCCACAGGGAATTTATTTCAACACACTGGAGTACTCTTATCATACTTTAAAAATCTTTATAAACTGAACAAAACTATACAGCCCCCTCTTGTTTATCCCAAATCGGTTCAAATACAATGTGACCAGATGCCCACGCAATGTCAGGAAGCAGGATGCACTGATGAGTTCTAAGATGTTACAGATAAGCAGTGAGAACACACAAGGCATTTTATTGAGAAATTCATACTGCTAGCATTCCCTGAAACATATGTCTTTGCAAATTTTGGCTCATTTGGAAGGGTAAAAATGAACAGTTTCCACGACAGCCAGAAAAGGATATGCAGTACACCTTGCTTTTTAATACAACATCAGGTAAGTAAGACCCTTGCTTTAGAGTTTGACAATTTCTTTTATTCTGTTATCAGAGACTACTTTAAAATATATTACAGAAACCCTGCTCTGGGTGTTTTCACACTGCTAAGTGTCAAAAAGTTTAAGGGGTTTTTTTAATGTCACTGGAAATAGCAGAACGAGGGCTCACACGAAATAATAACCCAGCCCTCTTCAGGAAGCATTTTGGGAAACCTCTGGCTTAAAATTCAAGCACTAGGATAATGGCTGGGTCTCTGTTCTACTCTTCAATCTGAGGGTTTATGGCCTTGAAAACTTTACTTTCCTCCTACATTTATAGGTAAGGGGTTAAGGCAGATAAATGTGCGAGGCAGAGACAAGTAAAATGCTCCTATGTGAGCATCTTCAGCTGACAAATAATATTCAGGTGAACTGAGGCCTGCATCTGACACAGGTCTTCATCTGGTGGCTACGCCTACTGCCATACACTTCAGAAAGAAATCTCATGGCTAGGAAGGGAACTGTGAAAATGTAATGTCTTCCTGCACCTGCAAACAACTCCATTAGCTGCTTTCAGAGAATGAACTGATAATCACTTCTCACCCAGCTGAACCATTGGGGAAGAATCTGCTTGCAGAGCTTTGTTTGCTACAGGAAAAAAGAATTAAGAAAAGTACTGTCCCAGGAAGTGAAAGAAAGAGAAATTTCCTGCTGCCACTAAACATGCTGTTCTTGTTTATGTGTCTGAAGGAAATGGGGAAGTTGCCCTGATACACCTAAAAAGATCTGTGGGTAAGAGACATGTTTCTCCCCAATATATGACTTTCAGTCTCTCTTAATGTTCCTCCCAAAGAGCTGTGTGTACCCTGGCTAATACTCTTACAGTCAGGGGAGACAACACCTAATTTTTGCTTGCTGGTTGGGCTGGATAAAGCAAGGAGATCCACTGTAAGCAAATGAGTTATATAAGCACAATGTAAGCAGACATCGAGGAGTGGTGCCAGCTGTTCATCTTAGATATTCTTAACCACTTTATCTTCAACCTGCATTTCCAAGGAAAGGGTGAAATAATTCTGCCTTTTCAATTCTTAGTGAGATACACAACAGTTTTGTGGGTTCAAAATCCCATGAGGCTCAGAAATAACAGAGTGAAAGAAGTGGCAAAAAAATCCTATTCATGAACCTGGCCTAGTACAGGAAAGGACAATGCATTTTCTTCACTCAATGACTTTTCAGTGATACACTGTAAAAAATCTTCCTAAAGCTAAACCCAGAAGCGAATGAGCTGCCTTAGCTACGTGGCAATGCAAGGTCTTTCCAGTAAGTCTTCAACTACTAACTCTTCCTTGCAACTTGAACTAAATACTACAGCATGTATCAACATCTTCACAGTCCCCCAGAGGCTAGAAATCATAGAGTGGCTTGGGTTAGAAAGGACCTTAAAGATCATCCTGTTCCAACCCCCCTGTCATAGGCTGGGACACCTTTCACTCGACCAGGTTGCTCAGAGCCCCATCCAACCTGGCCTTGAACACTTCCAGGGATGGGGCATCCTCAGCTTCCCTGGGCAACCTGTTCCAGTGCCTCGCTGCCCTCACAGTAAAGAATTTCTCCCTGCCATCTAATCTAAACCTACTCCTGTTCAGTTTGAAGCCATTCCCCCTTGTGCTGTCACTACCTGCTCTTGTAGAACGTCTCTCTCCTGCTTTCTTGTGGACTGCCTTCAGCTACTGGCAGGCCACAATTAGGTCCCCCTGAAGTCTTCCCTCCTCCAGGCTGACAGTCCCAATTCTCCCAGCCTATCCTTGTAGACGCTTCATCTTACTAATGATCTTGGTGGTCTCCTCTGGACTTGCTCCAACAGATCCATGTCCTTCCTGTGCTGGGGACCCCAGAGCTGGATGCAGCACTGCAGGTGGGGTCTCACCAGAGTGGAGTAGAAGGGGGTAATCACCTGCCTTGACTTCCTGCCCACCCTGCTTTTGATGCAGCCCAGGATACGAAAGGATATCTGAAAGGAAGCCCAGAACAGAAAAGAGGTAGTCAAGTGATAAAATCTAAAAATAACCATGTTACTATTTTTTTCAATTCTTTTCTGCCAGCCCTTAAGAGCAGAATTTGTAAGGAAACTGGTGTGCTGGCAAAGGGGGTGCACTGTCTGATCCCACAACTCTTGCCAACTAACCCAAATCATCACCTGCACTCTGTGAGCTTCCACACTATGGCAACACAGGTGTAGGATACCTCCATTTCTGACTGAAGAGCTTTTAAAATTTTTCATTTTCTGCACTGTGCAAGTCTTTTCAGCATTATAAAATGAAAGCAATACACCTACAAAACCCCAGTATGCTCACAAGCAGCTTGTTTGGCTCTGGTAGGTGCTAATAAAACTACAGATGTGCTGGTTGAAGAAACAGCTTAAAAGCAACACTTAAAACAAGCAAGATCTGAAAAATGAGGGGACAAAAACTTCAGATGGGCTAGCAGGAAATTCATTAGTGTATGTTGGCACAGTGCAAACACCAACAATTATCTAATTTTCTAACTAAACAGATACTAATAGGCACATGCAAAGTACACCAATATAGTAACTGGATATGACACGATCGGTTTCTTGTGTTGTTGTGGGTTTTTGTAAGTGTTAGAATGCAGACAGCCTAAATCACTATATCTGAGGGAGACAGAAGTCACAAAGAAAGGTGCTGCAACAGGCAGGATACGACAGATGAAGGCATCAGCAAGGATTCCAATCAAAATGGAGTTATGGCCAACCCCATATGTGGGTGGACTAGGGCAAAGTGGTACAAGAAATTCCATAAAAATAGGCATGTCGGGTACATAGTGAGAATTGACACTCTAAATTCATGCTGCTGGCAGTTGGTCTCACACAAGGCCACAGGCCTTGAAAACTCCACTTACTAATTGCATATTATTAAACAGCTTTGCCTATATTATTCCCCTTTCTCACTTCTAAAGAAGTGCTTCCACATATTTCTAGTCCAAAGCTCTGTATTTAGAACCTTATTTTTCACTGACCATTTCCTTCTTCCTCCCCTTTTCTTGACTAAGTCACCCAGCCCTTCCTCTAGCTTTCTCTCCCAGGGTAGCATCCAGGCTCCCTCACTTCCTTCATGACCAAGTGGAAAATTTTGTTTTGGAGGGTGGAGGAAAGATAAATGAAAGAGAACAGGAGAGACCAGGATTGAATGGTGTGCTGTGCATGAGCCACATGTTCTTTGCATGACACCAAGAGAACTTGATCATCTTTCAGAGTGAAATCTTGCCACTGGTTTCTCACATGGAATAATCATCTATTCTTCCCTCTGATGGAATGAAGAACAAAGAACAAAGAGGCTTGGACCTGCATGCCCAGATCCCGCAGGTGTTCAGAGTTAGTATTGTTGTGTCCTGGGAAGTGAATTTTGCATGCTTTATGTCCCTTTCTCTGCTGTGGAAGCTACTGCATCACCCCTTGATGAACCACTTCTACCCAAGAGGATACATGTAATATTTAAACATATTCCCAGTGTTAATGGAGGAGCTCACATATTGACAAACTTCACCTACATCCACCTGCTAGAAGAGCCATCTAATGCTTAGTAAATTCCATAACCCTAAAAACGAGTTAGCCATTATACACAGATTACAGAGTCCAACTAAATGGTCCAAACCACATCTACCTGCTACAAATTCAACCCATTTATATGTAGCTAGTAATGATTTCAATCAAAATGTTAACAGATCCAGATCAAGCACTACCAAAAGTCCTACTAAATTTTCTGTAACTTTTAAGTCAAAAGCAGATAGATATTTTTTCATAATAACAAAAAATGAAAATCAGGAAAAGGATAAAAAGATTTCTGTGAATAACTGACATGAAAAATATTTACAATTCTAAGCACTATGTCATCAAGTACATGCAGGGTCATAGCACTTAGACTGCCTGTTGGACAACATCAGATTTGTAGTTGTGATTTTTCACTGCAACTTCTGGCATTATTTTGGAAATCTGGATACCAAAATTTACTGCCACAAACCTTCACATAAATTAGGGTGTAGATGAATGACATTAAACATCTGTTTTGAAGACTTATTTTTGCTAAATTTTAAAGTCTACATAACAATTGGATTAAAAAAAAAAAGCACCAGAAAACGTAATGAGTAGAGAACAATTCTGTACTGGACATGTGAAAGCCAGTAGAAAAGATCACATGTGGAGCATCTTCAGTTTAAACTTAGCTGAGGTTTGTTCAGTTCCTACCCATGAATTAAGACTTTGTTTAGAAAAGGTTGTTCTGAGTCACTATGCACATCTACTGGGTCATGAGCCTGGAGAGGAAAGCTACTGCAAATGCCTCAGCACATCCCTTCAGCTGCAAAACTGAACTAGCTGGAAAAGCTCAGGCAGGTTACAGTGACGGTGTCTGTCGAAGTCTCCAACATAAGTCATGGAATTGCAAAACTGCAGGTGCCACACCTGGCATTTCCAGCAGTGCCCACAGAAAGACAGACTGTACATCTGAGTTGTGGCACTCATCCTTCCAACATGCCTAGAGGATGGTAATCTGTTAAGTGCAGGAAAAAGGTCCAAAGCTTAGAGAAAATGAGAATTATTCTCCCAATGAAGTAAGTGGGGGAAAGTTGTAATTATCCCTGTCTGGAATCTGGGATGTTGCGGTTAATATCCCTGTTCTCGTCAACAGTTCAGTGAATTTCCCAGTGGCCGCAGCAGTCATGACTTCAGTTTTATATTCCACACTCTAGAAACACATTTGGACCCTGGCTCAACACTGACTCAGTGGGCAAGGTGCCGCTGACTGAATCACAAATACCACTTCCTGCGGGACTCTTCCTGCTGGAGTGTTTCGAAGGATTGCTTGGCTGGTTAGCTGAAAATCAGCCTCACAACTTAAGACAAAAAAGTTGCAGAAGAATCACAGTTTGTGTAGAGCTTATTCAAAATACACTATTCCATCCCACAGTCTTTGAATGAGGTTATTCAAATGCAGTAGCATTTCATAGGTGTTATATGACATTAATTTTTTCTTAGGAAGATAGACTAAGGGTTTCATTTTGAAAGTAAACTGAAAAAGCATGTTTATCTTTATGCTTCTCTTGCTTTATGTCCTTCTTCAATGGCACAGCAAAGCATTTCATTACAACAGAATGGACATCTTATTGAATAGGATGATTTTTCCTTATCAGGAATTCACGATAGCTCAAACTTTCTGAGAGTCAGAGTTCCGTATCTTTGGCTGTACAACACTTTTAGAAACAGACAAAACCAAAACAAGCAACTCTTAAATCACTGCAACGTTACACATCTTCAAAACAAATAAATTACTAGTGGGGAAATTTTACATGGTACTATTATCAGAAATTACAGAAATCAGCTCATAAAATCATTGCTAAGTCTCTGGTCAACAAGGCTGATAAACGTACTTGCCCTTACGACATGTAAAAGAAAGACAGCAGTATCTTCCTCTTGGTCATAGACTGTTGGCTGCAAGTAGCCAATAGATTAACTCCTACTGAGGATCAGTGAGTTTATCATGAGGTCATGCCTGCATGCCAGTCCAAACCACTTCAGCTGTAAATGGGACAGCAGAGCTGTTTCTGCAACCCTGCCAAGCCTTGGCATTCTCCTACAGTTTTGTGACTCTCCTGCTACTCTTTCCATTAGCAGAGGTTTTGGCAACTTCTGCTTAGATGTTTTTCAAGTCTTAGGAATAAGCATAAAATAAAGCTGTAAGTAATGGATACCTTCTGTTTAGATGTCTCATTGTTAGCCCAGCTGCAAGTTCTCCTTTGAGAGTTTATTTAAAATGTATCTGATTACTTGCTTGTCTGTCAATGTAGCCAATATTTCATATCTTCTTTAATAGGCAGTAAGTCACTTTTCATTCTAAAAGGGACCAAAGACTTAAGTAGCCTCGAGCGTCAATTAACTACCAGATTTCTGAAGCAGTTTGTCCAAAAAGATAGTAGAATGAGAAGACATATATAAGCCTAACCATGAATTGTTAACATATTCAAATTTCTTTCTGAAGTTTAATGCACAAGGAATTAGGACATTATTTTTGCTGGTAGAGTAACAACACTGACATCTTATTTCATACCTGAATGATCAAAGTAAGAACCACACAAACTTGAAAATTCAAATCAGAAATTCTCAGATGACAGAAGGTGGGCTGCATATGTGCCAGGCACTAAGATTTGAACCAAATTTTTTTCATTTAATATAATTTTAGCTTACACAGGCAGCCCAAATAGATCATAGCATTCACAATATTCCTATACATCCAAAATTGAGCTAATAAGTATTTACTGTGGAATTTCCCATAGCCACAACCTAACATGGTGCTGCAAATAATTGCCCTGCTGTGGTTTCAGTAGAGGTGAGATGACAATCATACTATACAAGGACTCAAGAGTTCACTGTTTCCTTCAATTCATAAGATCTACCATTCTAAGGCTGTGAAATAGAGTAACAGATAATCACTTGTTTAAAAGCAGTGCTTATAAATACTTATTTTATCGAGAGTTAAGAAAATACAGTCTTGGCTTCCAGCTGCTCAGCTTGTTGCCTCCTTCTTGACCTAGAAAGATTTCTTTAAGAGAAGTTGTTTCAGAAGGTAAATTTCCTATCAGGATTCAGAGAACTACCGGTCAAATCAAAGGTTTCTCAGCACTCCTGATGAGTCACAGCTCCTGGAGTCTGCCGGCTCTAATAGCATTGGGCCAGTTAACACCTGAAGAAATCCTCTCATAACATGAGACACACCAGGTATTTAGGTATCTACTCTTATTTTCACTTTTATTAAATCACTGTAAAATTCCCATGTTATTTGTTAACAAACAAAACATAGCTTATAATATTTCTCTTGCCTTTTGAATTGTCTATACTACATCCATATGTATTAGAGCTTATACTTATATTTTAATAGCTTAATAGGGTTTTTTTTGAAGATCCTAAAGGTAAAGTTTGTGTTTGTCTAGTCTGAAGTTACTTACACAAGCTGTTTTACTTTACAGTACTTGATATATGCTTGCACAGACTTGAATGTCACATGCTCAAACTGTGGTTTTCTTGCGTTCCTTAAATGATTTTGTCTTTCCTCTTCTTCTGTATTTTCTCTTTTTTTTTTTCTTTTTTAGGATCAGTCTCCACAGCTAGAGAGGAAATGTCAAACATGCCTATAGAAGTCAATGCAGAGAAACAGAGGTCCAAGTGTGCCAAATTATCTTGCTCCAGAAGTGAGCGCTGTGAAACCATAACTGGGCAGCACTGTGAGTTTAATGAACCTCACTTCAGGAATTATCTCATGTTAATGTGGTGGCATGCTTTGGCCATCAAAGCCTGGCACTGAACACTATTGTGGAATCACTTAATAATATATCACCGTTCTGTGAAAGACAAGATAAATTCCTTTTTCATTATGAATCACACAGGGGGAAGAATGAAAGGCAGAGGAATAGCAATTAATCACCTAAAACTATCTGAAGCTAGTGACCTAGTAGCCTACATTGCCTTTATTGGAATAGCTTGAAAATCATCACTCTTATGAACTTCATTTCTACGTCCATCAAATTTAGGCATGGAAACGTTAAAAAACATTGCTTGGCCTGGTTCAGAATGTCTAAGGTAGGTATTTGATGTCCTTATGTCCCATGAGAGCACCCCCTAAAAACATTTAACAGGTCCTTTGGTATATTTGTAGAATCATTGCACAACTGACATCCAGTGCCTGCACTAGAAACATCCTTCCTCCTCTAGAGACATATCAAGTTATCTTCTAAGAGCAGGAGCTTGACAAAAGAGCCAGCAGTAGCAGCACCCACTTTTTGCAGTTACTTCAGGTTCCAGGCTCTTGTCAGCCTAAGGCATGAATTTCTAGCTTTTGTGAAAAGGGTGGTCTAGGGCAGGAGTCATTCCCCACCTTTTTCTGATGAGACCCTGCAGAGAGAGAAACAGATCTGAGGCCCAAGAGACAATGAATAACCAGGTAGCTTTCAGGAAAAGCTGTTCTATTGGAACACATGTTCTACAGTGGGCTTTTTCTATAATTTAGTGGGTACAAGAAAACAGTGATGAGTTATTACAGGCCAAATGCTGATCCCTGTTAGAGCAGTACAAAGATGTTACCGAGCAATTGAGCTTATAGACATGTTTCAGAAGAGAGGTGAGGTCTTTCTTTAATTCAGTAGGTATTTTGGTACCCAGACCTATTCAATTGAAATGAACAGAAAACAAGCATCTTCCTAAGCTATTTTTCTTTTAAATAATATTCAGTGCAGTACAAGGTGGTTTTAAGTAATATTTAGTACAGCATAATACAGTAGCCTAGGATTTGTCCTGATGTTCCTTACTCCCACTGAGTAATGCTTATTCATAGAAGTAGTTCCTTATAATGAATTGTATTACACAGACTGTGTTAGAAATTTCCATTTATCTCAGGGGAATTCACATGGGCTATAATAACTCTCCTTCTGGATGCAACATGAATGTTCATCACCAGGTGCCGTGAGGGAAAATCCACTTCTTTCCTATACAGTCTTACCTTCACAATACCCCACTGTTCACTCTACTTGCAACACCTTCACATAGTGATCTCTTTAGAGCTCACCACATACAAACTTAACAGTGCAGTTTCTTCTCCAACTCTAGTTTAGGCTTCCTCCAATATTCATCTGTCCTTTGCATGGAGCGCAAACTTTTCTCACCAGAACTGCTCAGAGACAGAGTACTGCCCTTGTTTTTCTGGGCTTAGGAAGCTTCCTTTACACATCACTAGCCACATTCCATAATTCTCCACTGACTCTCTTCATACTCTTCTAACTCAACATTTTTTACTTTGAAATGGCTCTCTTCTGGTTTCCTTTTTCCTTCATTTTATTCACTTGTAAACACAAACTAATTTTCCATCTCTACATGGGTGATATAACATATCTACTGTAAACTTTCTGTAAACTCAAAGAGTAAGTTCAAGCATCTCTCTGGTACCAAGTTTTTGTAAGACCTTTCGTAAGATCTCACTCAGTTATAACAGAGCTCCATCCTTCTTAGTCCTTTTGGGCTGTCCTTTACCTTCTTCAGCTGTCATTGAAAGCAATGCAACTTTTCTGCACTCAGAAAAGCTTCTGCAAAGGCATCTCTCTGGTGGAATTCTCTTTGATCAAGTCATCCTGTGTCTTCTGCCTGTTTTTCACTGAGTCAACTATACGTAATTTGTTTTCACTCTCAGAGCACCTCATGACCTATGCCCTCTAGGCGTATCCTCTCGCATTCATCATTTGAATGCTGAGTCCTCCTACATAGTTCATGGGGCCAACCTCCATCGTCCACATAGTAATTTTTCTGATATGAAGTCCATGAATAAGTATCTTGCAACTTTTTACAGTAGTGTGTTCTCTTTCCATTTCTGACAACTTAATAACACATTTTTCTTACTCTTCCCCCTGCAAGAGACATTTAACACTGCTTTTTCTCCCCATCTCCCCACTTCCCTCCCTACTTTTCTGATCATGACTACAACAGTATCAGCTTCCAGCCCAACGTGCTGAGCCTTACAGTTTTATTAGCACAGAGTCTGCTCTCCACCTCGCCTTCTCCATCTCCCCTGTAAATGATGGTCTCACTCACTGCTTGGTCCATAGAAAGAAGTGGGCAGACTCCTGACACCTCTTGGGGAACAGGGGGAAGACACAGTCCAAAAATTCCTCATGATGGAGACTTTGTTCTATCTCAATGTGAGATATTTTGATCAAAGATACACATACGTTTCAGAAGAAAGAAAATATAGTCATTTCCAACAGTTCAAACCAAAATCACAGAATGGCATAAGTAGTCAGTATGGCCAAGAAAAGGCCATGGAGACAGAGGAGGGAGAGAGAAAGTAAGTAATTTTGTTTTCTGGCAGGAATACTCTTGGTGGTACTGATGATAGGTCACTATATGCCAGAATCTCCCTCTGGAAGACTTTGTACAAGGATGAAAAAAGGCCTACTTTGCAAACAAAAAATATTTTTTTAAGTTTTGGGTTTTTGTTGGGCTTATGATATACAACAAGGCTCTGCAATCTCCCTTTTCCTTTGTTTTTTTTTTTTTTGCCCTCCTTGTTTATCCATAAAAGCTGCAACTGCTGTAGACAGGACAGGTGTTAAGGTTCCTGCAGTGGAGCAAGCACAACTTTCTTTACAGATGTATTTGCTTAAAGCCTATAAACTTTAAATGACAATCAGCAAACAAGGATCAGGGAAAGTAGCACAGTGTCTATACTAGAAATAAGTTACAGGAAGCTAACTAGAAAAAAAGGAAGAATGCAGCCAAAACATCCAAAGAAGTGGTGGTGGGGAGGAAGATAACTGCTATTATTAGAGCACCCGAGATACACACTATTATTAGCAAAGAGTACCCAAGTTAATTCTGTTTCTCCTTTCTTCTCAGCACAGTTTCTTTATGACCTTATGCAGGAAGAATGCTGTTATTCAACAGCACCCAGGAAGCAACTTATTTTTTCACCTTAAAATTCTTTATCCTCTGAATTGTTCAGCAGCTCTTCCCTTGTAAGTCTACTGAGACTGCCTGACACACTGGGCAGTACTACTCTGTGGACTCTCATTTTTCTGCTAACCTTTCCCTTCAACTATAAATTCACAGAAGAGTCTTTTTCTCTTCAGAGCTTCTTCAGTATTTCACAGAACAGTCCATTACTAATGCCATTAATGTTAAGATTTAAGAGTTATTTTTCCTTTTTTTAGCTTGTATTTATTTAGATTATTATTGCTTTAGAGGGAGTGTAATTATAAATGATCGTCCCAGGCATCCTTTCACAGAGATGAACAGTACCAATTTTCTCACCTGGGCTGTATTGCACGGGGGGTTTAGGGTATGCTGCTTCCTTGGATCACATCACTGGATCACATTACTGGGACACAGCTTGCAGAGGTCAACCCCCAAAATTTGCTTTCTTCCAAGATTTTAGCAAATCTTTTTTCTCTAGAAAAATGTCAACTGGCATGTCTTCAGTTTGTTAGTTTTCCTGTGGAATGTGAATCTGATTGACTAACAGACTGCAGAAATAATAGTCCAAATCTGCTGTTTCTGTAGATTTTCAATGTGAGATTTCAATGTGTTATTCCAGACCAGTAAATGGTAGGGTAGACAAAGGATTCCCTTGAAATATATTCTGCTTCAGGATTTAAGATCACCAAATGAAGCACAACTTAATCTCTAAAACACCTTGGTATTTGTTTTCCGCCTTCTAGTTTCAGACTCTGAAATCTTCTTTTTTGTGTTTCCCCCAGTGCTACCAACACTTTGATTTCAACTAAAGACAGGCCTAGACTTAAACACAAACAGGTTTCAACTATTTACGAACTGGGTGCAAGATCTGTAGCTCAAACTCATCTTTAGATTTTAGATACTAGCTGTCTCAAATGAGCAATTTGAACAAATGTCAAAGAGATTGCTGATTTTCATAATCAATGAATTTTCATAAATGCTAAGTGAGATACAAAGCACAGTTTAAAAGCAGGTGCACATCAAGATGATGAAGAAACCCTCAGATGTGATCATTGCTGTTCTGAAAAATATCCGTATCCGGCCAGCTCACTGAAACAACAAATCATTGTATACAAAAATGGAACACGGTTTAAGTAGCTGCTCTCTACGCATGAATGAAAGAGGCCCAGTGACCGGGGATTTCACAGGCACTCAAGGTGACACGGGCTTAGCTCAGAGATAGAGGCTGGCTACTCCTGCTGCTTGCAAAGCAACAAATAGTGCCCACAAGCATCCGAGGGAGTCCAGTGGCCCTCAAGTGATAACGCCACTTCTACGCATACAGATAACACAGATAAGAGGAAAAGCAGTAAGGAAGCAAGGAAAAGGAAAAAAAATTTAAATAAAGAAATCGGAGTAGCTGAATTGTACCTAAAGGAAATGATATCACCATTTGCTTCAGATTCCAACCACAAACAACTGACAAGTAATCAAGAGTCATTAAAGTACAAGAATTTTTATGAATCACATTCAACTTAAAATCAGCTACTCTGGAAATTCCTGGGACTCATACAAGCTGTAATTTGAGCGAATAAGATTAAAGAGCAAGCTTTATATTTTTAACTTTATGAATAGTGATCATGTAACGTGAAATCTATTTGTTTATTCAGTCAGTCCTGTTATTATCGCAAGCGTTAGAAGTAAATTGATTTAAAATTTTAACTTGGATAACATCAGAAAGAGAATACAAAATGTTTTACTGTAAAAGTACCCATGTTTTTCAAGATGAGGATAGAATAATCTAGAACAACTTTATACTGGAAAATTTCCCTTAAACTTGTAACATACTTTCTGACTGCCTTAAAATCCTTTCTGCTATAATCCCAAATTAACTGTAACCCAATACAGTTTGATTTTGAGGCTGCATGCCAATACACAAATCAGTTGTAAATATGGCTACACTTTTTAAATTCTATACCCATAGCTGGAGCTACTTAATTCAATGAGAAACTAATTTCTTTAAAAAAACTAACAACAACAAGTTATTATCATTATAGAGATGACAAGTCATGTCAATCTTTTGGCATGACTTCTAGGTGTTTTCTTAGCTTTTGTCTTCTTAATCACTGTCCAAATACTGAATGTGTGGTTTAACCCTGCTCTATCATTTGAGATGACAGAGGTTTAAGCACACATAACTACTCCTAAGCAAATCTAAAATTCTGCATTCATAGTGTAGCACAAGTAGAGAGGACTTGGAAATTATTTTCTATTTCATTGTAAGTTATGTTGGCAAAACAGACATTTTACTAGTCAAAGGACTAATTCTGATCTTAGTTATTCTTGATATAAAACAGAACATGCTCTGCATAACCACCAGACTTAAGGCAATATAAAGCCTCAGGCATACCTGAGCTCAGACTCTGGAAGTGCCTTGTACAGAAGGGACCCTTTCCCCTCCATTGAGACCCATTACCTTCAGTGGGAGCTTACAGAAGTGCCTGCTCACAGAGCCAGGATCTCAGAACCAGGGTAGATCTAAGAATGGTTGCACTTTACGTATGTGAAGATTCCTGTTAGGCTAATGAGTGTCTTTGACTGAGGAAATCAATGTGGAATATCGGGGTACCACAGTAAGGGATTTTTTTCCTTATAGAACAGCACTTCTGTAGCAGTTCTTGTTACTAATATTCATAGGGTTATTTAACTTTCCATGAGTTCTAGTTTTTTGGGGTTTACTGATGGACCACACAGCCAATGTGTGGTGGATAGCATTTCTCTTGAGTTTTAATATTTTATCATCAGCTGTGAAAATGAACACTGTAACAAATAACACCTCCACCCTGGCAACTTCTGCAGAACAGTGAAAACCTCACATTCTGTTTTAGTGCACCACCATGAGATAAAACCCCTGTATTTCTCTAAGAGGGTCAGTGTTCTCATTTAGTTGGAATGGAATGTTATCTTTTCTAATTTTGCTAAGTCAGGCTGGCCGATTAGTCTGAAACATTCAAGTTACTTCAACTATAAATTAAAAGAATCAGCAAGATTTTTATTTGGAACTGAAAACTAAAACACAGAATTACAGTTACCAAAGAACTGCCTGGCTGTGAGTCTGATACTACTTGCACTTCAGGATTGGATCCTCTGAATCTGACTTATATTTTAGAGAAGTGCTATATGACTGCAGACTCAAATCACATGAGCAGCTCATAATAGGTGTATAAATTTTCTTTACTCTGTGCTATAATCCATGTGCAAACAAGAGAAATCTATAAAGCCCTATTATTAACACACTTGACTACAAAAATTAGCAAATGGCTTGAGTTTTTGTGAATACTATTTTCTCATGTAGATGCTGTACTTCTACTAAGCAGGTAGAACGTCTTCTGCAAGGTCACTCATACCACTTCCTGTACCACCTCTTTTCGTCAGAAGTCTATTCGCCTTCCATCCTGCCTCCATCTCTGCCAAATTTTGGTAAGACACTAAAGTGATGAAACTACAGACATATATAAGGGAAAGGAAATAAACAGAGGAAAGCACGAAGTGGCTCTCAAAATATGAAACTTGTTCATGAGTCTGTACAAGAGTTTCTCTTTTAAGCCTCACGACCTCTCATTAATCAGTATCTACTGGGCAAGTAAGTTCCACCGGGAGTCTTGTAACAGGCATTTAACTTTATTAACTCTTCTTCCCAAACAACTTTGATTTTGAGTTACATAGACATGCTTTTCCTCTGTCCTATCACAGTCTTATTCTGAAGAGATAATATGGCTTGTAACAAGGTCCGTCTAAACTTGATACATGTAATAATGAACAAATGCTAACCCTGAAGCTACCGAGAATCCCTTGGTAGCAGAACTGGTCCCGTTTTATCCCTCTCACTCCCTGAGCCTGAGCATTTCCCATCTGTGCAGGCAGGTCCAGCCTTGAGGTCAGATGGAGGACATGGCAGAAGTGCCAGGCTACAGATTTTCCAAGGTCTCTGCCTTAAGGCAGGGCACATAAGGTTCCAAGGATTTATTTCACCTGAAACCTCACTTCAGACCTTGTTGTGCCAGCCATCAGCCAGCTCAGTGAATTCAGGCACTGGAAATTATCTCATGCATTTCTGCTTCCCTAAGAGTCATTTAATGCTCATAGAGATGGTGCAGCTGTGAGATTACTTGGAATACCAAAACAAACTCATCTGCAGCTGGCTTAGATATCTTTCTACTAAACCACATTTTCAGTTCAGTCAATTCAGTTCAGTTTCACTTATAACTCATTTACCTATCTAGGTACAAATATTTAGACCAAAGGAATTTGATGACTCTAAATCTGCACTGCAAACATGTCAGAATTTCTGATCAGTAGCTGTCACCAGTCTGATTGACACACAATGACACCACAGCCCAAGTTGCTTCTCCTGGTGGCCTTCTAGATGTACTTAAGAAGTACAGTATTTCAGTAAAACCTGAGTCTGTGACAAATGGTAGAAAAAGGGAGATTTGAATCTTGCTGTATCTTGTGTCAGAGTAAAGACAACAAAAGTTTTTGGTTGGGATGTAGAAAACAAGTATGAATCTGCAGGTTTTAAAGGGAAAATGAAGAACAGGGGGCATCTACACAGCTTGGTCAAAGGTTCAGGGAGAAGACAACTGCTCACACTTCTCAGAGAACAACAAATGTGAAAGAGGAAACCCAGCTGCTCTAAGATTGACTCTTTTTTTCAGAAGGAAGGTTTGAGGAAGGCACCAAGGCCTAGAGCCTCCTCCTTGGAAGCATGGTGGAAGAAGTGCTGTCCGGGCCTGAGGAGCCCTCCTCTTTCTGCATCTTTGCCCTTCCCTGCGCTGCCTGCTGAATCAAACCCATTTCTTCATTTATTATGTATAAGGTTGGTGTATTAAAATTAATTGAGTTAATATTCCAGACTGCTTTTAAAATCTGGATTATTCTCCCCTCTCCAGAACTCATTCATTAAGATAAATTTACTCGACAGCCATTCCTCTGAAGTGAAGGGAGTGCTATGGAAATTCTACCTTGATATTTTCTGGCCTTGTTTCTTAGAGGATCCAATTGCTTGTGATGTTGATATATTAAGTCACCACAGAATGTAAGACAAATTTCTCTCCTGAAATTCAGAAAGGTTTGTTTCTTACCTACGTTCACTTCTGGACTTCCAGCTTGAGCTGTTTCTCCTGATTCAGTTCGTGCCATTCAGTGAAATGAACTCCTTTCATTGCTTTCACTGCTTTCAGCAAATGTGAGATCTGTTCTGACGTGACCCTGAAGATGTGAACAAAAAGGAACAGAGAATGTAAGCAGACAGTACCTAAATAAAGGTATGGTTATACCCGAGACTTGACACAGATAGAAGATGGGGAGGGATGAAGAAAGCTGAGGCATACTCGTACCAGTTGTTACATGGCAAACATAGAAAGGTGGTCTCCCTAAGTTCTGGATTGTCAAGTTATGAAAACATTTCTCCTGAGGGAAGTTCAGGTCAACTCCTGCTCTGACCTGACCTCTAAAGAAACTGTTCTTCATCAGCTACACAGCCTATGGAGACCTACCTCATCTTAGTCACCTGCACTACCTGAAGTTAAACCCTATGAATACACCCACAAATACTATGTACTGGTTTGCTGTTATTCACTGCATTGTTATAGCATCGCAGCATAATGTGAAAAAAATCACTTTTGACTGGACCAGGAAAGATTACCTATTGTGCTAGGTCTGCATTCTTAGATAGACATCTGTCAGTTCATATCTCCATCCACATCTCATGAAATGAGCCTGCTTTGAATACTTCTGTAGGAGACATGTAAGAAAACCACGACCAATTCTCAGGAGCAGAAGACTGCTCAGGGGCAAGGGAGCTGTAAATAACTTCGGAGAAGATAAGTCCAGCACCTGCTGTGAGCCCTATGTCCTAAGAGATTCCAGCTGGCATGAGAACTGCACCAACGTCCTGCGTTTCAGCTGGAGACAGCTCTCTGAAAACACACCCAGTGCTTCAAGCACACATTCTGGCCCAATACTCCCTCCCAGCGGGCTGTGTTTAACCCACACCTGGAAGAATGTAATCCTCTATTAATAAATTACTTGTGCTTCTCTCATTACGGGTAGCACCGTATGAATAAAATATGCCACACTTGCTTGTATCTCCAGGCACACTTCATAGTTATTCTGTGTTTATTGCTAATATATACACATACGCGTTATCATTCTATGTCGTGTCTCCAGGCATATTTCTAGTCATTCCTCTCATAGCTCTCACTCCTATTTCTCTTCTGTTTTTGTAAACGCCCCTAAGGAATTGCTGACTGTCGCGGGGAAGCCAAGGAGCTCCTTCCAGAAATCTTATCCCGTACATAGCTGTTTGCCCGTCCTGACCGTACCCCCTTTTCCCGAAACTAAAAAGCAGCATTAAAAATTTCCTCCTTGAGTCACTCCAGCAGCTTTGCAGCGAGGTGAGCGCTGAGGGGGCGGTGCGGAGCCGCCCCAGGGCGGCAGCGGCGGCGGCCCCGCCCCGGCTCGGCCTTTATAGAGCCCGCACGGCGCTGCGCCCCGGCAGCCGCTGCAGCTCCGCGCTCGGGGACCTCGGCACCGCCGCTCCGCCGCCGGTAAGTGCTGTGCGTTTGTAACCCAATCGCCATCGAAAGGGACAAGTGCCGGGTCCAAGTCGATCAGGATGAACCGATTGCTCTTTAAATTACACTGAAATGAAATAATAGTAATTTTAAAAATCTGATTTGATGCAGTACTGCAGCAGTGGGGAAGGTCAGTTCTACTTGCTATAGTATGCCAGAATTTTGATAAGGAAACAGCAGTACTGCTGTTTGTGATGTGGAGGTTGGGCCTGAGAAACTAATTATGGTAACAAACAACAAATTACTTGCACTGCTGCCAAAAATGCTAAAAATAATTATCTTAATAATGTTTAAGGGAATTATATCTGCTGAAATCACGTCTGAATCTGAAAAGTGTGTACAGCCAAGTACCTGAGGCATGATTTGCTTTCTTGCATTATGAAACCTGCTTACAAGCAAAGGGTGAATCTTCATTAGCATTTTCATAATGTCTATTTTCCAAATGAATCCAGTCATCTGTATACCCTACAGTTTTGGTTCACACCACTGAGCGTGAACTTGAGTGTACAGTAAAGCATTTTAGAGTAATTGCACTCTATTTCATCCAAATAAAATCAAACTAGAAGGTGCAATCCACATATCAGCAGGTATTTGGTCCGCAGGACCAAATTAGAATTAGTCTGATGTAGGAATGTGAAGTAGGTACAATGTGGAGCAGGTCTTCAGCACCAGCTGAGTTCTGTATATTCTCTCTTACCACATTCCTTTTTTTTGCCAATGTAAATATAATTGAGGCTCCCATGGAATCTTTAAAACACCAAGTTTTACAGTTTACTAGAAGTGAGAATGCTTTAAAAAAATAACCCCACAACTTGCATTGCAATTTAAAGAAGAGATAAGACATGGGTACTTAATTATCTTGTAACAACAATGTGGGGTACAATAACTTGCCATTGGTAAGATTGCTATACATGCTTGGCTACAAGGTCTAACTGCATCAAAGAAATCAAGACAGAGTATGTTGTAAGCCTCTAATACCGTAAATAAGTGAGGTAACATCACAAGCAGAATGTCAAGATTTTGCAGTGGCCAGAGGCACTCGGTGAGGTGGCCAGGCTTGCCTAAGTGCTGAGCATCAACAAGATGCAGCTGGTAACTACAGAGGTACTTAAAAAAGGAGCTTTCTCTTTCATACCCTGAAGATGCATGTTCACTGGTTTTGCTGAAGGTAGTAATAATCTGTTAAATCGGTACAAACAGCTGGACAGTAGCTAAATAAATCTGCCAGTTTCCAACTTTTAGTCCACACTGCAAAAACAGAGTATGGTTTCTCCAATATATCTTTCCCTGCTTCATTTACGCTCTTAAAAAAAAATTTGATTGTATTGCTGACTGTACAAAAAAAAAAAAGCTTGGAAGTATAACCTCTAGTTTAATATATGGCAATAATAAGCAGATATTCTATAGCAAGTCAATGCTTAATTCTTTATCAATCGTGTTGTGCTTTATTCTGAAACCAACTGAAGACAACAGAAGCAAGAAAGCTGACCTTGCAAGTTACAGCATGACACTAAATTCCTCTTTTATTTTCTGAATTAAATAACACAGATAGGAGAAGAACAAAGGGAGAAGTTAACTAACAACATGAAGTTACTCATCTTCCTCACTGTAACCTTGGGCACACTTGTCACGGGACTAGATTCTGTAAGTTTTTATGTATATTCAAAACCTAATCTAATTTAATTTAATGGAAATAGAAATACCCAGCCTGCAAAGCAGATGCAGTACCTTGAAAAACAGAACAAAAATCCATTGGTGTATAAATTTACTGGTTTTTATTCTATGGCACAAATGTGAAGCAACAAGGTCAAAAATGACAGGAGCAGCTGATGAGTGTTTCAGCTTTGCTGTACTGCTTGGTGGAGAGGGTGAAATTTCCTTCCCTGTTTTTGGGACACTGGCCATTAAGAGCTGCTTAGGTTCTTACAGCATAAATAATTGCAATGTTGACCTGATGCAGTGGCACAGCTTTTCTGAGCTTGGGTTTTGGTTTTGTTTTGTTGGGGATTTTTTGCATGATGTGGGATTTTTTTTTCATTCCCTATTCTGCTTTGCTTAATTAGAGCTCCACTTTTTATTCATATCCAGATTCCACAGAGCAGGTTCAGCTGGTAGCTACATGCAAAAAACCTAAACTGTTGAAAGTATGCAGTAGGGAACAGAGTTTGGGCTTATAAAAGATGATCAAACTACATAAAAGAAACTGCTTCCTAAAAATCCTTTTTTTCTTTTCCCTTAGATTTATAGCTGGAAGTACTACAAGCTGTATAAACGCAGATCAGATTACAAAGGTAAGCATCTGCCTGTTTTACTTGAACCTAAAAAGTTACATCCTGCAATTATACCTTCATATAAGAAGGAAGACCCTTAATGACAGTTAAACACCTGAAACTTAATTTGCAATTACATTTCACCTCAACATTCAAATGTTTTTCCTATAATTAGTGATATCTTTTACTTACAGAATGCCCTTGTCTGAATGGAGGAACATGCATTACCTATTACCTCTTTAGTGGGATTGGTCGTTGCATATGTCCAGATGGATACACTGGGATTCACTGTGAACTAGGTAGAGTATCTGTTTTCCTTAATACTAACTAAACTGATTGAAAAGGTCTAAAATATAATCAAATAATTAATATGAAACGCCAAGTGAAAGTAGTATGTATAAACATTGGCACTTTATGCTAACGAGGAGAAGCAACTAAATGTTGGTGCAAAATCAGGGTTTTTTTTTTTTTCTTGCTTACCTCAACCTTACTTTTAGTTGGGGGTGGAAAAAATGAACTTTGTGAGTGTTCAGAAGCAGAAGAACTTATATTGTGAAATTCACTTAAACTCTTAAAGAATTAATATGCATGCTTTAAAGTGTAAAAGACTTGACGCTCAAAATTCCTGCAGAGCAAATTTAATATGACTATTTAATCAGTCTCTGCATCTGTTTAATCAGATTTTGCATTTGTTTCTGAGTGTAATGCAAGAACTTTTTCCTCATTAGAAGGAATTGTCCATGTCTGTCCCAGAACAATTTTAAACAGAATCGTGCCGCTAATAAAATATTTATTTTCTCAGAGACTGACAGCACGTGCTATACTGAAAATGGGGAGGACTACAGAGGGATGGCAACAGAAGACAAATGCCTGCCATGGAACTTGCCCTCAGTAACCAGGAGGGGTCGTTACCATGCTTATTCAGAGAATGCTTTGCAGCTTGGACTGGGCAAACACAGCTACTGCAGGTAAGAAAAGCATCCTCATCCTGTGATGACTTCTATCACAGCACCAGAGGTACTTCAGTGAGGAACATGTTTTTAAAAAATAACATTGAAGAGATGAATTACAGACTAAAAATATTTGGAATGTGATTCTCTGAAGCACCTAGACTTTTTGCTTATCCCTGAAGCTGATTGTACTGCAAAATTTGCAGTATATAACAGGAGTAGTCAGTTGTTAATTATTTTCTCTGGCATACCTTGCAACAAAATACTTTGTTTTTTTCAGAACACTTAGAATTTGAAGATACCATGACTTTTAAAAACCATCTTTATGAAAAGAACACTTTCTTTATCTTTTAGAAACCCAAATGGAAGGAACAGGCCCTGGTGTTACACCAAAAGGGGATTTTCCATTCAAGAAACACCCTGCAACATAGAGAAGTGTGGTAAGTAACATTAGTTTCAAGGCAATTGAGGGGTTTTTTCCTTTTTTTAAAATTTCATTTTTAATAGCACAAGGTTGGCATTTAGTTGTAAGAACATCTGAACAAAATTTTTCTTTTCTCAGGGCCTACATGTGGTCAAAGGAGCATCAGCAAGAACTTCAAGATTGTTGGTGGAAGGCAGGCGGAGGTTGAGTCTCAGCCTTGGGTAGCTGGCATCTTCCAAAACATAAGGGGCATGGATCACTTCCTGTGTGGTGGCAGCCTCATTGACCCTTGCTGGGTGCTCACAGCCGCACACTGTTTCCATACTCCGTAAGTTTCCAGTTCCACGGGCTTCTTATTTGCAACTTTCAACTGATTTTGTGTGATGCTCACCACGTAACCCTTCAAAATGCACCACAGTAAGAACATTGTTTTGATTGAACAAAACAGGAAGAGCAGCCAGAGAAATATTAAGCCTCTGGGAGTCCACATCTAGCAGAATGAGCTAGCAAGATGTGAACAGTTGGGTGGAGGATGCAATTTTAAAAATGTTGTCTATGTTGGAGATAGGATTTGATTTTTACCTCAGCTGTTGCCAAAACATAATAACTGTACTGGTGATGACGAGCTGTGTAATACACCTATGGGTGCCTTTTGTTGGCTTCCTTGTGGAAAGCTGATGCTTTTAGCATCCTGCAGAGGATTCTTACTCCCAACACCTTGCATTAGTAGCAACTACCTAGGTGTGTGTGTCAAAATGTCTGAATACCTATCTTAACACCTTCAAATGGAAAATCAGGATGCTTTCCTTCAGAATATTGGATCAACTTTCAAAGCTGACTAAAATTTACTTGTCAGCATCAAAGTAAATACGAAACAGAGCCGGGACTGGTTCTCAACTGTTGACGTCACTCTCAGAAATCAGTAGTCTTCATCAATCTCTTTACTCTCACTTAGGTCAAGAAGACCACTAAACAAATCCATCTATAAAGTCTTCCTTGGAAAGTCCATACTGAATGTTACTGATGATAAGGAACAAGTATTCATGGTTGATGACATCATCTCTCACCCTGACTTTACAGATGACACAGGTGGCAATGAGAATGATATTGGTAAGTGTCACCTTAACATGAGCCTTTAAAACACTGGGATAGGTGAAGGCAACATAATTGTGGCATACATCTTCTAAAAGAAGTAGGACCAGAGATGGGAAGAACAGGAATTAGGTACTTCTAGATGAAGGGAACAGGAACAGCCTGAAAATAATGCCTATGCTGACAGGGTTTCTGCTTGTTGAAATTTGGGTTGTGGCACATATCAGATGCATTACCTGGCAGGCAGTCAACTAGAAGCCTGTCTTATTTCTGGACCTGTGCAAGACATGGCTTTTCCATAAGCACTGGTGGCAGCATTTCATTTTTGCCATTTATTGTGTGTCTACAGAGATCACACTCTATGTATAGTAAATGATGAAAAAATGCATGCACAGTAGGTTACATCATTGGCATCACATTAGCTGAAGGTTATCCTGAATTAATTCAGACTTTGATAAAAGCCTTGGTTTCACAAGCCTATTCCTGAAGCAACAAAGCTACAGATGGCTTTTTGCAACTTGCACAGAACAGACTTAACTGTTCTTGCACTTGACATTTAGAACTATGCCAACCCTTCCAGATTCCTCCTGCTGCTGCTAAAGTAAAGAAAATCAAAGAATAGCTTTGTAAGCCCTTCAGGGCAGTGGGTGCCACTCTCTACAGCCAGTCAGAAAGTTGAGGTTTTAAAACATCTAAGGATAAACTTGGAAAAGGCTCTCTTCCCTGAACTATCAGCCCTTAAACTTTGAGGAAGGAAGTTCAAGTTGGAACATTTGCCAATTTTAGCACTGGGAAATTAATTTTGTTATTAAATAATAACTGTCTTTCCAAAAGCAATGAGGAGAATCATATGTAACCAGAACTAAATACAATTGCAACTATTCCCATTAACTGTACCAAATACTCCTATTGTCAGAACTCGAGGGGAAATCCTTGCTTTACAAATCTAAGTATATCTTTTCTGACTTGTTTCATAGCTTTAATAAGGATAAGAACGACTTCTGGACAGTGTGCAGTAGAATCCAAATATGTCAGAACTGTCTGCTTGCCAGAGAGGAACCTTTATTTACAAGACAATACCCATTGTGAAATAGCTGGCTATGGAAAACAAGATTTTTGTAAGTGAATGACTTCTCTTTCCAAAGTTGGTCATCCACAATGGTGGGAATGGGACGATTTTTACACCATGATCTGTGAAGTATTAAAAAAAGATTCCTTTCTATTGTATGTATTCCATGTGCATCTCTTGAAGATGATCTTTGCTATCATCTTCTCTAGTTGTCCATGGCATTTCCTGTCTGATGCTTCTCACACTTGTCAACCATATAAAGTAAGCCAAGATGTAAAATGCAATTTTTTTCATTCCTGATGTGGTGAAGAGCAGAAGAAAATTAAGCTGTGTGAGAAGATTAGCAAAGGACTGCATTTGTGCAGAATTTCCTTCAAAAATGATTAAACTCCTTCTCTCTAAAAACTGAACTTTATAATTTGTATTTGAAACACCTTGGGAATTTACTTATTAACAGTAAAAGCAAACCAATACTGCATAAGATGGAAATAAGAACCTCAATACAGAACAGGAATGGTTATGCTAATTTAAATGCTACAAGTGTGTTATGGGGGGGGTTCTTGTTTCTTTTTTTTTTGTCTGGGATAGTGAAAATAGTGAAATACTCTCTTGTTTACAGATGACATCTTCTATGCTCAAAGACTGATGTCAGCCACTGTGAACTTAATATCACAGAGAAAATGCAAATATGAATACTATGACAGTATTAGAGTTACTGACAACATGGTCTGTGCTGGAGATCCCACATGGCAGATTGATGCATGCAAGGTAAAACTGGTTTATTTTGTCTTCTAAATAATTTTAAATGCATGTACACTGTATGGCTCAGTTGGTGGCATCTTGTAATTCTAGTCACAAGAATCTCTTATGTAACTGGAATTTAGTATATCAAGTGGACTTTACCTGTAGTGTGGCCAAACATCTGGAATAAAGTTGGAACCTAAAGTTAGGTTTTACCCCCTCCAGACCTTCCTTTGGAGGTACAAGATGTGCAGTATCTTAGCCATTGTTTTTCCTCAAGGCTTTATTTACAATCTATTCAGGCAATAGCTGTTGGATATCCATCAGAGCTATGCAGCAGCTATTCTAACCTCAGCTTGCACTTTAACTATTAACTATAGCTTTGCAAGAGTAGATTACAGGGGACACTGAGCTCCTCCAGGTTCCTCAAAACTAGATTTACTTCCCTGCACCCTTACTGGGCAGAGTAGCCATAGGAGCCCCTAAAAAGAACAAATGTCCTCAAATGTAAAAGTACTTTATGCACAGCTAGACAACTGATTCTGTGATGAAGAATTGGG
Organism: Atrichornis clamosus; assembly: GCA_013400975.1. Taxonomy (NCBI): domain Eukaryota; kingdom Metazoa; phylum Chordata; class Aves; order Passeriformes; family Menuridae; genus Atrichornis; species Atrichornis clamosus. Next base: position 131,250 of record WBMZ01012910.1, on the reverse strand, counting down.
CACCTTGGCTTTGACCTTATATCACTAGTCTAATATCTTTTGATTATAAAGTTAGGATGGGGATGGAGGGTTGTTGGCAAGGTAACTATTCTCCCTGTGTCCTGATGGGGGAACTAGAGAACTCCGTACCTTAGACTGTTCAAGTCACAGCAGATGCCAAGCCTTCTGTTCCATCTAAGCAATGTCCTCAAAGAACAAAGCTTTAGCTCATAGGTACTTACTAGCTTGTTTAACTCTAGAAAAACAATAATCACAGGCTCCACCTGCAGAAAATGACCTAATATGTTCTCTTTTTGTTGTCAGGGAGATTCCGGTGGCCCCATGGTCTGTGAGCACAATGGCAGGATGATGGTTTATGGGATTGTCAGCTGGGGAGATGGCTGTGCAAAGGAAAACAAGCCTGGTGTTTACACTAGAGTTACTCAATACCTTAACTGGATTGACTCCAACATGAATGGGGTACTTGCCAAGAGTCGTTTTCTTCCTGAACCAAAGTGACCTTTTTTCTTCAGCTGAACTGAAATGAACAAGATTCAGCCTATACTGACCCCAGGACAGTAAAGACCTGAATGTCGTGAGAGGCTTTCATTTTAAATGCTTGTGTGGTCAGCCACTCACATCAGTGTTCCTGAGGCATGAGGCAGAGAGATGGTTGATACATTATCTTACTACTCTGAATTACCTGGAAACCACTCAGTGGGAAGCTAGAATATTTAACATTTAAATGAGTATTCCCATGCACGATACTATGCATAGCAAGTTATCTGTCCACTTCATTTATGAACCAGCATTTGGTCTGGAAATATTGGTACAGTTTTAACTTATTTAACTAAAGTATTCATTTTATACATGACCTGAGTCTAAAATCTCCCCTATCATAGTGAATAATAGTAAGACTCAAGTCCTACAAACCTAACCTGTTAAGACCAGTCATTGAAAGAGTGATCAGACTTAGCATCAAAAAGTAGAAAAAAAAAAATGTAGTAGCTGTGTCAGCATTACAAACTCTTAATGTATTTCACTTAAGAACTGTGCTGCAAGAAGGCAAAGTGGAAACTTGCTTGACTTCTAGGTCCCATGTAAAGATGCCTGGGTCCCCTGGAAAGTCTGATTATGTGACCTGGCTACATGTACCTATGCACCCAGGAGAAGACTTATGGACTTGGCACTCATTGAATGCTGCAGGCATCAAAAGTCAAATTTATTTCCATTCATTTAACTGATATTATATGGAAATGACTTCTTTCCCTCCCTCAAACTTATGCTGGTTTTATTTTTAAACTTGTCTTTGTTTTGTAGATTTGAATTGTTTTATAGATTTGAATTATTTGTATGAGGGCTGGAACCTCAAGCTTTATTTAATTCTTTTTACTGTGTTTAACTTATTGTTTGTATTATGGATGTTAAATATCATTAAAAACCTTCTTCTTATGTGTTTGTTTCTCCTCTCTGGAAAATAGAAGGGTATGACTCAAAAGAAAACTGTCATTATTAAGTTCTAATCTGACTGTAACCTTCCTTAGTAAAACATAAATATTTGAACTTCCTGATTATATAACTATTTGATATGGATAAGCTAAATTATGTCTTTTTCCAAAAAGCACACTACAGCTGTAGCTTAGTCTAGTCTGGGTACATGAAACTTACACACTGGTGATGGAATGATAGGAATAAGAATCTTAGTGCAGTCTGGTTCTTGAGCAGGTGAGGTGACATCTCCCCTATTTCTAGTTCTGTAACTGTTAAGTCACCTGTCCTTATACTTGAATAGCCTTTCCCTAAAATGGGTGGGACACTACTTCTGTTCTCCCACAGATCTGGCTATGAGTTGTTAGGAGGAAGGAGAGTTAACAATTATGTGAATGTAGTGACTAATGCCCTGATATCCCAGTCTTGGACAGGGACATCAAGCACTACTTAAACACAAAATGATTACTGACAGGACTGGATTGCAAACAATTTGTGGTTGGGATCTGCAAACAGAAATTTATTAGCAGAAGTAACCACTGTGTGTGGTAGAGTTACTCAAGGCAAGTTCCTGATTAAAATTTGTGCAGTTACTTACAATTGTGGTGTTTCTAAAGCATGAGTTGGAGATCTCATGTGAGACTGGAGACTGTGCACAAAGAGAAGAAAGGCACCTCTTCCTGGCTTCTTTTGACAGCAACTAATAGCGTAGCCTGACCAGTGTTGGCAGAGGACACTTCTGGCCTAAAGCAGTGGTAATACAGTTCAGTATTCCACTTAAATATTTATCAAAACACTAAAATCCACATCAACAGGGGGAGAATATTAATATCTTCAAGGCCGTGGCATATGATTTTCATTGTGATGAATAGCACATTTGTCATCAACTTCTCTAAGCTCTGTCAATGCACAGAGTCAATACAATTTAAATTATGAATATAAGAACAAAAAAGGAGCAATAAATAAAACTTGCATTTAGGTTTCCTTCAGTTTGAAATCTAGGAAGCTCTGGAGAAAGTATGAATAAAGACAGAACCTTGAAACCAGAGGGCATTTAGATGCTGTTTAGATGTGCAATCTTTTTTTTTTGTTTGTTTGTGTTGGATAAACTGTCTTTAAATCTTTCAACAAACATACAGTATACATACACCTCTGCTCTGGCTGTCATACAACTTTCTATGGTCTCTTTCAATGTTCTCTGCATGACTTTGGTCCCACAGCTACAGCATCACCTTGCTGCTAGTCATCAGTGCCTGGGAAAATGAAGGGCAGAAGATAAGAGCACAGTTTTGTAAAACTTCCTGCAGCAGAATCCACAGGAAACATTTTCTTTCCCAGTTAAAGAGAGTAAGCAGATGTTGATCCAGGCTGAGGTGCTGGTGAAGATGAAGAGAGGTAGCCTAGAGAACTCTGCATGGAGCTTAGCATACACCACTGCAAAATGAGAAGAGAAATACCAGAGAGAGGATGTTTTTGGAAGATACTAGATATCTCATGAGTATTAACATACATGCAAGGCAAAATTTGATATCATAAAGCTACTCTTAATATTGTTCCTTGATCTCAGGTATGTGCTGGCAACAGAAGGGGGTAGAACAGGAGTCCAACAAGTATTTGGAAACAGCTGGGAGGTGGGCATCAGCCCAAGGGAAGAGATCACACTCTCGGAAGCCTTAGAAGCATGACTAGCATGAGCTCAAGTTCCTCCTTATCTTCAATGCTTCCACAGAAGAAATATATTAAGCAAAGAGGATAAAGCAGTATCTCATGTGTCCAGAGCACATAGGAAGCTCGTTTAACCTGCCAGCTCTCAGAAGGAAGTGATGCATCCTGAATGGACAGACCACTTGACCTTATATAGCTGAAGCTTTCTTCATGGAAGTGAAACTAAAATGTGACTCAAAGTACTTAAAATAAAATCTGTTTTAAATAAACTAAGGGACAAGGAAATGTAACACATAATCACCTATTTGTTGCATATGCTACACCACTTCCATGTGGAATTGTATGCCTGAGAGGATTTTTTTGGTGCATATTGAAACCTGAACTAAAAAACTAATATAAGTATTTGGTCACTAAGCCTTCGGCTCACTTCTGACACCTAACCACAGCTCTTGCTGTAGGGCAAATGAGTACAGAACTTATCCATTAAAAGAGAATCAAATCTTTCAGCACTCATCAGTCTTGTAATTTCAGGTTTCAGATACCTCCATCTCAAGCTAAAGTAAAAAAAAGTGACATACTTGAAACACTACATATTCATTAAAGAAAAAATCTAGTCAGACTTGGTCTGGCATAACCCTCCCAAATCCATCGTATCTCATGCAGTAAACAAATGGGCAATCTGAACAGAATTTGGGTTGTGGTGTTTAACCTTTTGGCAAGGCAATGAAGTAGAACTTTAAGAAGTGGAAATGCATGAAATTAAAGGAACAAGGACATAATGAACAGTGAAATGAGATGCAGACCCAAAAGTCAATCATGAAAACATATGCAGATCCACATGAGCAGTGTGCCCAGTTCCTGTGTCCTGTTCCATTGATACAGCCAACAAGTTGACTTACTCAGATTTAGGCAGTTTAAGCAGGATACACTAATGATCTTTGAAGCTGGAAAGGACTGTGAGTATATCAGCATCTAAACAGAATTCAGAGTGAACTTAGCAATCCAGAGTTATCAAAGATGAACAAGCTAACATAGACAAACATGAATAACCAAACGCACAGAAGGAGATGAGTGATGACTGGTATTAAAACAGATCCAGAAGGCATAGCAGACCACAGGCTGGATTTAAGTCAACAGTACTGAGTAAAAAACTGTAAACATACTGACACATACATCAGAGCACCACTTGTAAACCTTGGGACAAGGCAAACATTCAGCTGTGTTTTGTTTTGAATGTCATTCTTCTTGATGAGAACACAACAGTAATCGGTGGTCCAGAACATGACAAGGAGAAAAGGTTGAAAATATTTGGTTTCTTTTATTCAGAGAAGCAAAATCTACAAGGGATGTTTGCTTCAAAAGTGAAAACTCTGCAGCAGAGAAGGGAAGAAATTGTCCTCTGCATCTTCTGGAGATGGGGTGAAAAGCAGTAATTCTGGTTGCAGGAAGGGGAACTGAAGTGAAATATTAGGAAATTACTCTACTGGTAAGAGTAGTGAAGCATGACAATAAATGGAATTGAGTGGTGTTGAGTATCATCCACTTGAATTTTTCAGAAAAATTTAAACAGAGACAAAATAGTTGGTTTGGGCTCTTGCAATGAAACTGGAAGACATTTTGAGAAATCATCTAACCTCAGGTTCCCTGTTTTATTACGAAATCAATGAACATGCGCAGTGGCTGAGATAACTACATGAAAATACAGACATTACAGGGAAGTTTAGAAATAATATTACACAATTTACCCATCTTTTTAAAAAGTGGCTTTAAGAAATGGGTCCTGTGAGAGAAAATGGTCTGGATTTCTGAATTAACAATTAAAGGCAAACCTCTTAATAGTAGACTAATAACTATAAAGAGTTTTGAGCAAACCTTTCAGCGACTCTTAACAAAATAATATTCCAGAAAGGCTAGAATCAAATGAATTGTTTCCATGTCCCACTGGGCAAAATAATTTCAATGAATAACATGTGCAACTGACAAGAGAGTAACATTATTATCCCCCATTGGATAGTGGAAATGTTATTTTTCTACCAAATAACTGGGAAGTGGTTTGTATGTAATGCTATGACTTGGCATCCTATGCATGAATTACCTCAGTAAGCTGGCTTCTGGGTGGGTGATAAAATCTCCCAAAGCACAGTATTATCGTAAGGAGGCAAGCACAAATGAAGATGAAAATCACAGGCAACCACTAGGCTTTGCCAGTCACAGACTTACACATTTTAGGATCTGATGCCTGTTTGGTGACAGTATAATTCCAGAAAACCAAGTGGACAAATTTACACATCCACATGCAGTTTTAAGTTTATTAGAAATGAAGGAAAGTATCTCTGCAAGTCACAGCTCAAATGTTCTAAGTGCAGTAAATTCATAACATTAACAGTAGTAGTTAAGAATTACTTACCACTTACTAATTCTTCCCTAAATTTTCTTGCCTTGCAGCACAAAACTTTAGCCTAAGTTAAAACAAAGCAGCCCCAAGTGACATAAATCAGAGTATCACTACAGCTGTTGAAATTGCAGCTGTTCCATGAAGATCACAGCATGTACTTGGAATTACTACAGCACGTCAGCACCCATGGTAAAAAAATCTTCGCTAATGTTCCAACTCCTTCATCTTCAAATGCACCTGCAAAGTCTGACACATTGCAAATTTGTGTGGTTGGGTAATATGCTATTTTTAAACATGCTATATTACGTGCTATATTAACAGCAGCCCCAGCCACATGAAGGACTGCCTTAAACACGTACCTATGACCATCTCAGTCAAATTTTGTTCTAGATCTTGCTAGACAGTATCTGAGCAACACTGTAGAATAGTAAGCAGCTTTAAGTAGCTGCCATTCAAAATTGAATTGATTTGTCTCAGAAATGGTTTTCCTTTTAGACACTTTGCATTTGGGGTCAGGTGTATTTGATCACAGACATTACATTTCATGTATCCTCTTTAAGAACAACCAATTGCTAATTTAATGTCAAACTAGATGTACACAGATAAATTTGAAATATTTTTCCAGAACAACCCAGTTTCATCTGAAATAACTGCAATTAGGTTTATTTTACATATTAAATCTTTTGCCCTCTAAGGACAAAAGATTAATACACTCTAATTAAGTGTATCTTCTATTTACAATGGGCTTGTTTTAATACACACAGCATCAAGAGATCTTTTATTTATTATCTGGGGAGACAAATCAGAGAAATGTATTATATTCTGTAGCTGAACCAGGCTACAGAAATGTTTTCTGATGGTCAACTTGACTCAGCCTTAAAACTACATTAAAGAGATTTTTAAAACATTCAGGGGTGAAAATTATATAAGCTACTAGTTTTACTCTAAAAAATTTGGAACAGTTTTTATTTTTACAGTCATGTGCTAGTAATACAATAGACATATGTCCTCCTAAAGCATGAAAACAATCATATGGTCAGGGAAAATACTGAATGTTCAGATGCAATAGAACTGCCAAACATATAGCATGGTAAGTGGTGGAAGGAGATAAAGAAGCAGTGGATTTCACTCTCCCAAGGATGCTAGCTTATGAGTGCTTTGAACTGCAAAGCTTAAAAGCAAATTTTGTCACCTGACTGTGATCTGTGCCAGCAGTCTTTTAGATCAAACTTCCAAGAGTAATAAAAAGATGTATTATTAATCGCAGCATTGAAAATATCAGGAGGCACCAATGTTTAAAGAATTCTCTGGAACCAGATAAAGAAACTCAATGAAAATATACCAGACTACAAGCCCAGGCTATACACACCTGTGCTGGCACTTCCACTGATAGAGTTTGTGTCAGTATAAGAAAAGAGACAAATATACAAGTATAACAAAATTTTATAGTTTTCACTATATTAGTTTAAGTAAGTTAATCATCTTTGGCTGACTGATAATTTTACAGCTATAAAGACTGTGGTAACAAGGTCCAATAGTCACAAATACAAGAGATTTTCTGCTATGCTTTTTCCTATTAAACATCCATTACAAGGGATGAAGTTTCTATATATATGTAATGTATTTCACCAACTTAATCCCAAAGGATCCTCCAAATCTCCAGCATTTGAGCTCCTGCATTCAGCAGGAGCTGAGAAGGCAGCTATATCTGCTGCTATGCCTTAGTTTCTACAGGGACACTTTAGGCCAGATGCTATTTAATTATTGGTTTTTCTTTGTCTGGTATCTGTTACACTTGCCTGGACACTACAACTAAAATTACATCCTGTGGATTCTTCCAAAGGCAAAGAGCATTTCTAAAGGAGCTTTCTTGCTTAGAAGGTTACCAGTAACCCAACCATGTTGTTGGTATCACTGCACAGGAGCCAATGGCTAATTTTCATTAATAAGAAATCCACTGTCAAACAGAACTTTTAGTCTTGTAATTGTAGCTACAGAATCTGGCTATGAAAACAAAGATGCATCAAGACAAGCTTTACACAGACTAAGCAACAGAAAAGAAATTTAGAAGTCCTCAGATCAAAGATATGGGTAATCAGATCAATTTGGAAACTTGTGAGCTATTAGAGAAATAATGTTTTAAAGGGAGAATGTAAATATAGCACTGACAAGGACACCGTTAATACTGAGTGATCTACAAGAGTGATTGAATTTTTATTTCCAAATTTAGTACTACATGTTTGAGCCAACTTTATCTCTCATTTTACATTAAATAATCTCATACCTACAAATGTCCCAGCAGAAAAGGCACCTTCCCTGATTTAAATGCCAGTCTTCTCTATCAAAATTTTCATGAACATGTGAAGAAAAAATAAATGTGCCTTTTATTGATTGACCTAGACACTCTCAAACTTTGACGGGCCGCACTTGCTTTTATTCAAAGCCCTGTGTAAGTTATGTGCCTGAGGCAAGCAGTGCAGCGCGAGCACCTCCATCCCTCTCCCGGCACCCAAGGTACAGACCTGCCGCTAGATGGGAGAGCAGCCTCGGAAAAGGAGATGCTGGCGCTCGCAGCCAGCGCACAGGCAATTCACTGAGCACGTAAATCACACTGAAGTGCTTTTATTTATAGCATAACCTTTGCCCCTCTTCCACCCCAGTACTTATGAAAAGGTGAGCAAGGGATAAACAGTAGTTACTCAGCCATTTACGTATATTACCCGGCACTTCTAACTGTGACCCTGCCAGACAAGACTGTGATTCCTCACTGACATTTATAACCTTGCATTACCCTGACCTATCTAGACTTCAGGCAGCGCTAGCACACTTTACAGCAGTGGCATGGACAGCATGCTGTCCTTATGAGAACCTCTTGCCACAACAAAGACAGTTACTTCATGAACAAAAAGATAAAAACTAAATAAAACCCTCCCCCCAAAACCCTCAACAACCAAAACCAAAACCAAATAAAAACAAACAAAAGCAAGTTATTTCATGTCACGCTCACAGGAAGGCACGGAAGGCACGGAAACAGCGGGAAAGGTGTTTAAGAAGACCCTGCAAAAGCACAGTACACCACATTGTTTTCCTCCAACAAAGCACGAGTTCGACTGAAATAGCACAGGCAAAGATAAACTGGCACACAAAGTACGAGCAAAGGCGGCAAAACTAAATCTTACCTAAGAAGAGTAACAGTTATAATTGTTTTAAGTGGGAGCAATGACAGTGATCCTCCCTGAGCCGCTCTAAAGCGCTAGATTATTAAAACGTGCCCGCCAACTGCTGCCGCTCGAGAGCATTTGCTGAGAGCATCTCTCTCCGCGTCCCCGCCGGCGGCCGCTCCGCTGGGGGCGCCCGCGCTTCGCCGTGGCGAGGCCGGGGCGGCGGCGGCGGCAGGAGAAAGGCCGCGGCAGGAAGGAGGCCCCGGCAGGAGGAAGGCCCCGGCAGGAGGAAGGCCCCGGCCGGCGGGGCGTGCGAGGACAGAGCCGGGCGGCCCAGGCTGCGACAGGATAACCGGGTGTGCGTGCTGTAATACTCTCCTCCGTGGAGAAGGGATGGTGCCTTCCCCACGAGGCACCGCGGGCACCCGCAGTGGTGCGAGGCTATAACCCCCGCTTACGAAAAGATTAATTTTAATATTATTATGAAGATACTAACTTCAGGCCGTGTGGCGACGTCTAAGCATGAACCAACTCTCTGCCCTGGCCTGAGAGCTGCAGAGAGTTGCTGATCCTGGGATGATGAGGCTATAGGAGGCACCGCAACACGGCACTGCGACTCTTCTGCCACCAAGGCTCGGCCAGTCTTCTCCAGACGCTTCTGTCACATGCCACACACAAACAGAGTCAAGTGCTTTGCTGTACCCGAGTTAGAATAATAGTGCATTTTGCTTTGAATTGGTTTCATCTCTTGGATTTTGGATACTGAAGTTTTAACTTCAAGACAACACCCACAAAGTTTCTATGAGTGCTTGGGAACTCAGTCTTTAAATGCTTTCTTAAGGTAGTGCAAACACTCTCAGATAATAGGCAGAAGTTTATCGTTTACTTTTCATGGGTCTTTGCATCTGACATGTTCAGGCACGGAAGCAAAGTGCGATCAAGCGATTTCTGACAATGTGCTTCCACCAGAAGCTGTATCAACATTTTCAGAACACAGCTGATCTTACATTGACTAGTTATTGTGACCTATTCAGGCATCAATGCAGAGATAAAATCTTATCAATTTGTTCAAAAAGTTGTCCCATTCTGAAAGCAAAAATGGCATTATAATATCAAAATAGGTGTAACACAAAGCTTAGCAGACACAAAGATGGCAAAGATAAAGAATCCCAATTCATCATTCCATTAAAGAGCACTTTAAAGATTATTTTCTTCTTGATACATGAACAGAGCTCAATGTTGCTTAAAGAAGCAAATGCTACTTTTCCAGAACAAAATGAAACACTTGTTTCATCTCATTCTGCCGATGTCAAACAAACATGACATCAGTCAGAATTCTGAGATATTCTGCATTTCTCACAAATTACTCACCCTCATTAGAAACTGGTTTTGTAGAGTTTAAATAGATTTGTTATATACTCTGTTAGACTATTACCAGAGCACAGCACATAAAATTACATGGTTTCTAAGTTACTATTGATCTTCCTTATGGATCCCTTAAGTTTAAAATGATGCCTAACCCTCCATTCCTTTTATAGTCATTTCTGCCATAAGTATATGATATGTTTTGAAAGCAAATGAGATTAAGTTGTGGCAATCAGTATTGATTTAGAAGTTAAAGGAGGAGGTAAACAATTGTCATAATCTTCAGTAATTTCAAAAATTATTTCTAGAATTGATGTCTTTTTCAAAAATTGGTGATTTAAATGCCTAGGCTAGGTAAATAGTTGGGGGTTTTTTTACTTAAAGGATGAATTCTAGCTGAGAATGTGAAGACAATTCAGCATAGAAAAAATCTTTCTAAAGCATTCAGTTAGGAATTAAATGAAAGCTAACGTCAATTTCCTCAACAAGATTCGTTTGACCTATTAACATATGCTACATAAACTCAAGATTGCATTACACAGGACAAATCTCTTTCATGCAAAATATGGGAATTAAGTAGCTGTCATTTCCAGGCCCTGCTGGAGAAGGGAGTTTAATGAAGAATCTCCTGCTGTTACTGCCTGGGCTGCACTCCGTATGGCAGCCTTTCAGCATCTGCAGGAAGGTTATTAAAGCCACAGCAATGGGAGATATTTAACGTGTGTCACTGGGATGAACAGGGTGCAGAGAACTGGTATCTTCTAGAATATATCAGAAAACAGAAGTCTGCGCCTTAGTGCAAACACACACTGTGTGTTTTCATAAGTTAATTCTCACTGGTTTTCATAAGTTAATTCTTCTATTATTGTATTTCATCATGGAGAGCTCCTGATTTTTCAACTCGCTGGGACCAAAGCTTATTTGGCCTTTCAAAGCACTGACATAGATGAGAACTTCTTCAGATCTTTTGCAACACAATGCAGATACATCTCTGTTCAGCTATCAAAAATTCAGTTCTCAAATCTCAGTATCAGATGTTCAGTCTATGAGTAGTTACAGACACCACAAGAGCCAGGGGTGTATTTGTTGCAATCTTTGGACTCCTGGTCTCCTCACCACAGAATCTAATCTAACTTGTGTGTTCCCTTTCTGCTTCTGTGTTTGTTCATCTCTAAAAGTAGGTTTTAACAATTGCAACATTTCTCTATTTACTGAATAAGAATGTCTACATTAAGAGGCATATAGTGCAAATATATATAAAATAAATTTTCTTACTATAATAATAGAATCATAGAATATCTTGAGTTGGAAGGGACCCACAAGGATCATCCAACTCCTGGCCTTGCACAGGACAGCCCCAACAATCCCACCATGTGCCCGAGAGCATTGTCCAACAAACACTTCTTGAACTCTTGCCAGGCTGCTGCTGTGAGCACTTCCCTGGGCAGCCTGTTCAGTGCCCAACCACCCTCTGGGGGAAGAACCTCTTCCTAATATCCACCCTAAACCTCCCCTGACACAATTTCACATCACTTCCTCAGGTTTCATTACTGGCCACCAGAGAGAAGAGATCAGTGCCTGTCCTTCCCCTTGTGAGGAAACTGTAGAATACCAAAGAAAGTGTAGAATTCCTTTAGAAGAAAAGGCGCTACACAGCATGAATGGAAGATTTTTTTAAAACTCTGGTTATTCACTGTCTTCTCTTTTATCAACGTCCTTCCTCATGTGCCTTCTTATTATAATTCTAACAAGTAATCAGAAAATTGTAATAATTAGTGTCTTTCTTCTGTTGAGAATGTACCTTGATAAAACCCATCATCTTGCTGGAAAAGAAACAGTTCAGGGGGGTTGTTTGTTTAAATGAAGACTCCATACATTTACAAATCGAACACTAATAAAAGTAAAGCCAGCCTTAAAACCATGATTCAATTTGTCCCAGGTCTTAAATTTGAATTTCCAGTTCTTTGTTGTTTCCTTAGAATTATCTCTTTGGTCAATAAGGAATTTTGAGCTCTTGTAATCACACACAGAGGATGTTACTGCAACCAGTGTAAAGACACATAAGTGAAGTTAAACTGCATGTAAGTAAACAGCCCTCAAGGAGGAAGGTCAGCGTCTACTGCTTATTTTGCAACCATTTCAAACACGTCCATATGCCAGTGTTTGGTCTGGCACACAATTCAAGAAATAAAGAAACTAAATGGGAACACTATCACTTCCCAGACCTGAGGTACTCAAGCCACCTTGTAAAATAACTGGACAGACAATATGAGAAAAAGGAGGGGGGACTCAGAGGCAGCAATTAGGCTTGAGATACACTGTGGCATAAACCATTCAGGAATGGGAGGAAATTTTCCTCTGTCAAGGAGTTATATAACAATGGTGTGCTCTAAATATCTTGTTTTGTGGGATGTGACAGGCAAACCTGGAATTCTGACCAAAATTTACAGAGAAACTCTTTAATTTATGGCTATTGTAGATAATTTTTAAGTGTAGGAAGGAATCCATAATCTCTCTGCAGAGGTAGGGTACAAGGCATGGAAGACTTTACAAAAGTTTTATTAGGACTTCTGAATGGTTGGGTAGCTGAAGAATGTCAGGACTGAAGAATGTTGGAACTGTACTTTCTTCTTGTGCTAGTATAGACTAGCACAAACCTGCAGAAACCAACTGCTAGTTCTAATACTGTATTTCAGTATTTACTAGTCAGACTGTTTTGGTTAGCTAAGGAAGAAAATTATTTTAGGGAGAGAAATTAATATCCTGTTCTATGAAGCTAACCAATATAGGACATGGCAGAATATTCACAATGCACGGGCCCAGTTCATTAAAGATCCACATGTATTTATTGAAAGAGAAGCTTTTCCATTTGTAACAAAACAAGGAAAATCAGGGCATCCACAGCTTAATAAAAGGAAAAGTGATAATACTTTGGTCGTATTTTACTTTTTGATGCAAATTATTCCCACGCTTCCAACAAAGAGGAGATGTATCCCTAAACAAAGTATTTACTACCTTATAGGCTATTCTCTAATGAGGTACGTAAATATTACAACTATGTCCATTGAAAAAGTACATAGAAAGAACTTGAATTTTGGCATGAAACATGTCACAGCTTTATTTTAGCTGTTGTAAAGGGGTTAAACTCTGCTAAAGAGGAAAGCAGTGCTTCAGCAAATGAATCCCACTTTCTTTCCTAACTATACAAACTGTTGCATATATTTTCCCCTCTGGCAATCTCATTTTTATTGTTTCACACTACCACCCTGAATAGTAATTTGGCTTTGAATAATTTCCCTCATCATAATGCAGATGTCAACACCAAACGATAGAGGCACATGCTACAGTGTATGCAGCAGCTCTGGATTAAAATGCAGACTCTTGTATGCAGAGCCAGTGGAGCATGTGGTTTTTATTTTCCATCAGTTTCCATCAGATTGAAAATTCCACAGACTACAGAGTTTTGAATAATTTAAAATGCTGCTTGGAATACTTTTTAGCTAGAAAAATATATAAAGAGGGGGGGAAATTACTTAATTTTAGTTTGCTGGATAGATTTGATTCCTAAATAATAGTGTCTTCCTAGGGAGGAGAGACTAAGTACATAAAACATGCCAGTTCAAGAGAACATATTGATTCACTATATTAATGAGACTCCAGAGCAATTGAATCTTTGAACAAGACCAGCAGCAGGGCTATTTCTCTGCCTCTGTGACAGGAAAGGAATAAAACTAAGCTGTCGACTTGCTTGACTACTCAGAACTGACAAGACTCAGGTAGGTGTAGAATAAATTAGCCTGCAATTGCTTTAATAGCAGTGTTGGGGAACCAAACACCATGGCAATTGTTAGATGGAAAGAAATGGCTAAACATATTTATTCAAATGCATTGGTGATTTAAGTTAAGTGTTTAAAAAAAGTAAGTGAAATGTTTAAAAAAATCTATTATTTATGGGGATCTCTTGAGTTAAAGAGCATGAACCCAGAAAGAGAGACATTAAGGCCAGATTTCTCATTATACATCTTTTTACATCTCCTCTGCATGTGTCTCCCTCAGCTGGAGCCAAATTCAGAAATGGTATGTATGCTGCACATAATTTTTTAAATGACCATCTTACCAAACAGAAAATACATCCTAAAGAATCTCACAGAAAATAAAAAATAAAACCCTCTGCAAATCCTGTTTGTCTAGATTATGTCCTAATGAATAAAACAGTAGGACCTGAAATTGTTTTTCAGGATCAAGCACAAATATTCAGCCCTGACCTCAACACCAGCAGCTCCCATAGAATCTGACAGGCACGAGGCACTCATTCCAGAGGCAGAATCTGGCAAATTTCTTTTATCCTAGAGTCCAGTTTGTTGTGGAATAGAAATAAACTGCAGCAAGAGCAAACTCCTGCAAAAACAACTCTCAGTCAAGAGATCCAGAACTACAAAATGCACAACTATGAACTTCCCATGCCATTTATATTTTGCAACATTTGCAAGTCCTAGTTTCAAGGCTAGACTGCAGCTCTAGCAAGAGGCTGACAAGGAACTGAACTGTAGTAGCAACAGTGTTCTTTCTCTGAAGAGCCCCTCTGGGTCTTTCCTCACTTAGACCTGTCAAGTCTCATTGCTCTGAGTCGATGACTCACTCAATTAGAGCTCAGCTTATGCACTTTCACACTTCTGCCTCAGTCTGCATTCCATGTATTTGCAGTGCTGGGATTCTCCTCTAGATCTTTGCTGAGCCTTGTTCGTGGTGTTTCAGAAGGAGCAGACGTGGCAGCAGTGCACATTTTCTGGGCAGCTGCCCAGCAGCTCTGTGCTTTCCCACGAACACACGAACCCAGGACATGACCTTGAGCATGCCAGATGCACAACCTTCTCCCTCATCAGCTGGAGTCCCATGAGTCAGCATCAATATCTGCTAAAAGATTCATGCTCTGAGCATCGACTGAGTGAGCAAAGGGAGTATAATTCAACAAATCTCTTCATGTCTAATTAGATAGTGCTTGCACTCAAGTGGAGCCTACCAGAAGCAAACAGCCAACATTGCCAGATTCATGTGGACTGGTAACTTGTCACCAACTTGATTGCAACTTTCCCCTGCACCACACAACAAACGGAGCTCAGTCACTGACCGAGAGAGGAATGCCTGAGGTTCCAGCTTTGCTTCTGAGACTGACTGAGAGTGGAAACCCTGCACATCATGAAAAGCCAGATAGCTCATCTCTTCTGTTTCTCAGAGCCATGTCTGAATTAAAGGGCTACAGCTTGTGTAGGTTCTCATCTTTACTCCCATTTGGACTTGACTCCTATACAAGGCACAGTGGAAGACTATTCAATAAGAACTAATCATACTTACTAATCACATCCTTTATTGACTGCAATTACACAATTTAAGCATTAACTTTCTGCATTGGATTTTCAAGCTGTATGTTACTTCATTTTGTGATACGTTCCTAGGAATAATGGAAATATAAAATTAAAAAAGCTGAAAACCATAAACTCAGGGAAGCCACATTAATTTTATGCATCCATCTGGTAAGTGCTGCTATTGTTTCTCACATACTACTTAGCAGATGATAGTTATTTTCTATGACTCAAACCATTTCATTATTTCATTAGCACTTACACTGATTAATTAAAATGACATGTTAAAAAGCATCAAAGCATAGCTTCTATTAAATAGGGAATTTATTATCATCAGCACAACCTAAAATTGATGCCTTGATTGAATTTGCTGCAAAAGCTGTACTACTCATACAAGTGAATGACATTAAAATGTCATGCATTCTGTACCTACATGGTTGCTTGTATGTTCAGAAGGAAAGTAAGTTTAGTGGTGTATGAAGATATAAAACTCATTAAAACAGGTAATTCCAACACAAAGGAAATGGGCATGGAGATGAATCTTCATTTGTAATCTCTAAGGGCAGTTAATGCTTTAAAAATGGCATATTGGTTGTGAAGATAGATCATATAAAGACATTCTGACACAGTTAGCCATTAGTAAGATTTTTTTTTTTAAGTAAGAAACCAGCTAAAATCTATAAAACCCAAAAGGAATGATGTATTTAGATTTTATGGGTGGTCATTCTCATGTAGGGACTACAAGCCTTTACACCAACAATCAAAGCAACCTCTGAGTGTGAAAGCTGTCTTTACTTTCCTTTGTCAGACATTGATCTCAGTGGACTTAGGAGGAGAATAATGACAGCTGTGAGAAATGGCTCTGATGCCAGCCTGCATGCTCACAGGGCAGGTAAATGTTGATGTCAGAAGGTGATACGCAGCAAATATGTGTTTGGGTTCTTTTTTCTATTATCTGTGTACAAAGAGGCCAAAGAGTGCTTCTGCATCCTTGACCCTGATGAAGGAAAACTTAGAATGCTTCCTAACATAACTTTATGAGAGTGTCACCAAGCTGCTAAATGCTTATCATCATACTAGGAAAGATCACTACACAGCAATTAAATCAACTGAATTATGTTTCTCACCTGGGGCTTGTGTGTCAAATATAGAAAACAACTTAAAAATTGGATCTCCGTTTTGAACCTGCCATGTTCTTGTCTTCCTTCACCTCAGCATCTCTCTCACAGTCACAGATAAGATTTGATTTAAAACAAGCCACCTAGTCAACAAGAATCCTGTACTGCAGACCAAGGTAAATAGGTTTTTTGTGAAGTACCAATGGTATCTAACAGTGTCTTTAGTTAGAAATAATACCATTCATCCAAAGTGGTATAACAAAAGCTATGAGAACTTTTGATGATAATTGTTGTTTTGCTCAAAGCCCAGAGTCAAAGGATTTAAGGTTTCATTCACAAGAAAAATTGTATCCCTTAGGAGTGGAAAGAAAAAGTAAAATCATGACTCAGGTGTTTCCTTAAACAACAGAAAGCAAGAAATTTAAACCCCTCCATGAATCACACAAAAAAAAAGCCCATGATTTTACAGGTTGGTGGGGAAGGGGAGAGAAGGGATTTGTGCAATATTACCATACTTGAACTCTGTATAACTCTGTATGTGATGCAATGCATTTTAAAGATCATCCACAGGGAAGCCTAAGAAAAGGGAGGACAAAGCTGAGTGGCTTTAAGATTGCTAATATTTGCATTTCACTTTCACATGCTGCACCAAAATAAAAAAAAAATAGAACTAGACCAGCATGTCTCAGTTCTGTTCTGCAGAATCTTTCAAGCTCCCAAAATTAGTGTTATTTTCCCTCTGCAATGAAAGCAGGCAGAGACTTTCCATACTTTTGTAACAATGCAAGGGTTCAGGACAATCTGATACAAGTCTCTGCTCTAATATTTGAATATGGATTATGAATATTTACTGTGAATTTTCATCCTACACAATTCTAAATCTGGCAGAGCATGGTTTTAAATGGGCTTTTTCACACACTGTGTCAGTAGCCCTACTTTTCAAGCTGTAGTCAACCAGCAAGCTATAACTTGGTCTTTAAATATCTCCTGCCTATTTCTAAGAATATTCACCTTGCTGTAGTCAACCAGCAAGCTATAACTTGGTCTTTAAATATCTCCTGCCTATTTCTAAGAATATTCACCTTAACCAATAAATTTACTGAAGAACTAATTTCCACAAACTAAGTCTATATATTACCCAGCAATATTACTCCTATCTCTTAAGAACTGTTTTTCTTCACATGGAAGCAAGTTTTAAGCCTTAGAAGAAAAGCTTATTTTCTGGCCTGTTTGTAGCAAGGAGGATGTAGCAGACTTCCACACCAGGGGTTTCTTCTACATTGAAAAGCCAGCTTGGAAGGACCCAACACCCAATCATCTGAATCCACCAGGATAACACATGAAAATATGAAAGAGTAATGTATTTTCTTTCCTCTTGTTGGCTAGGCAGCATTTCACTTGACTGACACTCTATTCAGAATGACCAGGCCAAACATGAATTTAGCCAAGGTGAAGACACACACGCTCATATAACTGTACTGCTCCCAGCAGCCAAGCTGGGTGCCCTTAGCAGGGCACCTCCATGCAGCACTGCACAGGACTTGGTGTGCGTAGGCTAAGGAGCAGCGAAGAGCGAAAAAACCCGCTTAGACTAATCTTCCTCTTACAACAACCTCACTTGCTCATGAGAGAGTTGCTGAAATAGCCTTTGCAGTTAGATGATGCAGGATGAACGTCTTTGGTGGTTTTGGGCACATAGTCAAACTATTCTGAAAATGTAGCAAACATGAAAGGTTACCTTGAAAGCAAACAGCAGGAGCCAGTCCACTACTAAGCCACAAAAGTACCTCCATTAAGGATCTTGTAATGTCTTATTTGAGAAAGCTGGTAAGTGCCAAATCAATGAAGATATAATTTTAGATCACTGAATAAGAATGCAGCAGAGATATTCTAGTCCTTTTTGAAAAAGCAGACCATTTCATAAAACTAGGGGAAAAGTGCCGTCTGCTGTTTTATACCACTTTCAGAATAATTTATATACAGCATCAGGCCACAGAGGATTTCATAATTCTACAGTGAAGATGAAGGAGAAGCTGAAAGCATAGAAATTAGATACAACTGCATCTCACAGCATGAAAGTAATGCGCATGAGGGGTCTTTCCTCTTTCATGGCCCTGCAGAAGAGAGCAAGAACACTAGGCATCACTAGCCTCCAAAAACTTCGTGTAGAGATGAGAACCCAAATGGATTTCACAGAACCTTTTTCTGTCCTTGCTCTTTTCTTCCAGCCATAAGACTGTTCTTAGCCAAGGTAAAATAGATCAAGTCCTCTGGCACAACTGAAACAACTGCGGGATAGATTTTTTGTGATTTCCTGACCTCAGTCCTGATTTTTCCATCATCAAATGGCCCAGTTTTAGGGTTACTCGGACTGGCATTATGTGACAAAGCCCCAGATGGTTTGTACAGCTTCCAGATAAGCACTTTGCCTTATTCTGACACAGCCATTATGCCAGTATCTGAGAAAGCTATGGTGTAGAGCTGACTGTTGTTTTTGCAGCAATAACATTTGCCAATATTTACTCAAGGAAGAGGAGTGGCAGATGGTTATAAATGAGTCATAGGTAAATAATGCAAGAACATTTTTTAGCTAACTCTGAAGTAATCCCTTGGGATTGCTGAAGATCCCTAGGAGAGACACAACATCAATTCCAGGGATGTAGCTTTAAGGAGAGTCTAGTTACAAATGCAGAGGTAGAATCTTGATTTGAAGTAGATTTTATAGTGTTCCTTTGTCTCATCTCCATCTATGTTTCCAGATAATTTTTTATTAACTACTTTTGCAAATGTTTGTAGTCCTTGAAGTCAGAGAGTGTTCCTGAAAGCTCAAATCAGGCTCCATAATATCATTACCTCATAAATAATGTCCTCTACATAAATGAGTGTAATGCTTTTTTTCTCCTAAATTAGACATTGCAACACATGCATACTCAAAATCAGACATAATTGCAGCAGAACCAGTGAGCTGAGCAAGTAATTGTGTCAATGTGGTGTGACTCATGCCTTAAATAAGCACATTCTTATAAGGGCCAGCATTGTTATCTCTTGAAGAACACTCGTTTTCTCTCCTCCACCACTATTGTGTAGCTATCGCTTATGGATTCAGGCTTAAGGCAGCACAAGCAAAAAATAAGATGATCTAAAACAAATCTACATGAGTCAGCAGTTAGGGAATGGATTTTAGTGGGAGCCTCCATTCATTGTGACAGAAAGGTTTCAAAATGAAGGCAAGTGTAGGCAAGGTTGGACAAACGAAATGTCAATTATGATTCCTTTTTACAGTATATCTCATGAACATGCTTTCATTCTATTTCCCTCAATGGATTGACACATGTTGTCCTTGACTTTAAGCCCCAGCCACTACGGGCTCAGCACTGTGCTGTACTTTTGTAAATTCCCATCCTACCAGCTTTAACCACAGTAATCAACCAGCCACATATGGCTTAGTCGTTTCCTTACAAGTTTATGCCTTATCAACAGGACAGATCCACGTAAGAGAAACACTTTCAGCAATTTTCAGAACCAACAGAAAACCAGTTTTATCTAAGTGGTCATTGAAGGAGGCAGTGAAAATTTCTCAAAAACTGAAACATTCCCTCTTTCAGACTTCCACTCCTCACTTGTGCTTCAGTCAGTACAGGCTTAGAACTGAAATTTGGTGCTGCTGCTGCCTAGCAGCATGTACACAAGGCAGCAACAAAAAGGAGTTCTGCTGGTGCCTAGAAAGTCCCAGCTCAGCATAAAGTCATTGTAAACTTAGCTAGATGAGCTAGCATTGCTCATCGGACATCCAGAATTAGAATTGCACTGCTCAGTGGCTGAAAAACACAGTGGTTCATACCAGACAAAATAGAAAATCAGCGATGACTAATAGAACATTGCCTTTTTCCTACAACCAGAACTGAAACATTATATTCTACAGGTCATAAGCTGCACCAGTATTCTGGGAATACCCAACAACTAAAGAGCTATAGCAATTTTATTCTTGCTTGCCAGGATGAACACCTCACACAGCAAGAAATCTTTAGCCCTTGTGGAGCAACAAAAATCATGAAGAAAGCCAACAAACTGCAGCTCTGTTTCACTGCTAATTGATTTTTGTTAGTCATCCTTACTGATCTTATCCACCTACTTTAATTTGACATTGTGTACAGGCACATCTCTCATGTGCAAATGCCACACACATTTACATGCTGCCTGATGCTTGACTTCCTGCATGAAATGGAAGTAGAAATCCTTCTACAAGGACCAAGCGTCTACTCAGACAATAACCACATCATAACTTGATTCTGAGGATCTGGAAGACAATGTTACTTCTTAGATGTCACTTCATCAATGTGGAAAACAGTATTTCCTAATCAAGATAAAAATGCATTTCCTGAACTGTGAACTTTTTTTTTTAAATTTTCAGCTTACAACGTCCAAGCACACTCAGACTTCTCCCCCCAGAATCACTCTCCTTGTTGGTAATTGTATCTTTCTCCAGATGACTATGAAATTACAGCTCACTGGGTGCAGAAGCAAATTACTGTACAGATAGTGCTCTGGTTGAAGAGACAGAAATAGTGATGTATTTGCTTTACAGTTGCCTGGCACTTGCCATCAACCACCATGACATGCTGATTAGTGTACACAACAATTTATCAGTCAGATATTCCAGGTTGGAATTCTGTGCCTTGTAATCTGTGCTCTAAAAATGCTGTATTTAACTGCTGTTGTTACCTGCTAGATTATAGTTTGAGAGTTTAAACTTCAGAAACCTCCAAAATCATAAAGAGCAAGCAAAGAAGATACCACAAATTTAAAAATATGTCTATTTAAATTGACATTCCTAAAGAGCAAAATGTAGACAGGAAGGTTGCTGAAACTGCTAGATACTAATGATCACAAAGCCACATGTGCTACATACATCCTGTTGAAACTCCAGCAGATGCTCTTTACAAAGTGCTGACAGTGCAGCAGCATTACCAGTACAATTTACAATTTATATTAGAAAAAGCTACAATGTATGACAAGTGCAACAGAATAATGCCAGTACCCCATCACCACAGTAAACCTACTTAATTTCAGCAGTGCTTGTCAAAATAAGGATTCCCAATAGGACTTTGAATAGAAACCTAAGAAATTTAGGATAGTTTATATCCTGCCTATTCTCTTTTTCCTTCTATTTAATTGGTTGTGAGATGGAAACAAGAAACGCTGTGGCCTGCATCAGTAACTAACACAAGAGTTGCACTTCTGATGCAAATAATTTTATAGTAAAATGAGAATAGCTAGGTACAAGAGAATAGTCTTGTGTAGACGGTATTTAGTATTTTTTACCTTTTCAGTTTGCTTTTCAGCAGTGCTCTGGGTTGCATATTTCTCCATACAAGTCTAACTCTCTAGCACTTTGGCATCAATAAACTTCAGATTTTGCATCCTCACTGACCTCAGGTCAGATATTATGAAATACTATTCAAAGGGAAATTACACTAGTGAAAAAGGTTAAGAAAAGGATACAGTCAGAGCTCTGTAAAGAGCACAATAGTTCAAGAAAAAGCAAAACAATAAAAAAGGAAAAATTGTTTTGTTCTTTTACAGTCTGGTCATTAGGAACCACCACACACTGGAGAAGCAGAAGTGAGAAAAGCCAATAAATCAAACTTTTTGCTTTGCTCCAATTGATTTCTAATACTTCTCTCTTGCTCTGACATAACAGATAGGCTCTTTAATTGAAAGTTTATAAGCTTAAATATGTATTTCAAAGCTGTCCATCACCCTGGCATTTGGATGGATTTTGAGAAATACACCATTAAAGCAAAATCATCACTCTGGCCACTGCCTTCCTGGTGTGTTCAAAACTGTCACAACCATCAGCAGAGAACATCCAGGGCCTAAAGCAGCAGAAAGACTCTTTTCGAGGGAAAAAGATACATCTGAACAGACAATATATAATGTCACACAGGCAAGACCTTGCAATCTGGGGAATGTTGTTTTCAGGGCAGAGGAAAGTTAATTGAAGACAAAACATTCAAAGTAACAATTAATAAAAGCAGAACTAGTCATAATCAGGTGGTTTGATACATCCACAGTAATTAAAATATGAAAGAGTTTTATTTCTAAGCTTTTAACAGTGGGAACATGTAAGACTCACATACCTGGGTGGGCCAGACAACAGATGAAATTTAACATATATGGTAATTAATTGAAATATTACTACAGGTTTGGGGGAAAAAAGTCCTGGAAAAGCCTTTTTTTCACTAGAAAAGATTAAAAAAAATATTTCAGTGTAGCATTGACCAAAGGAACCGCTACTTCCCTGCCATCCTTCCCCTGGCTGCATTCCATTTTCTAAGAATTACAAAGATTAAAAAAAAGAAAGAGGAACCTGAACAACTAAAAACAAGTTTGTGGTTGGTTACTACTTAAAGTATCAGTATGTCTAGATCCATTCATTCAGAATGGCCTCAAGCCTAAAGTACTAGTTCTTCTTTCTGTACTTCATGTTTACAAAACATGACAGTTTCCCAGTTGTATCACAACTTATTTCTAAGCAGGATTACACCAAAAAGTCCTTTGATTCTTGACTCTGCAACAGCATCATAATAAAGCATCTGATTGTTGTCCACAAAACTGTGTTTTTAGAGTTTTGCACTAACTACTGTTTGGAATAAAGTAAACAATGTATTAAAAATACTTCTGTGCATTTATGTGATTGGGACAGAACAGCAAACAACTGAACTTGTACATCTTTTGCAATGTGAGGCTGAGACTGCTGCGTTGGACAGCAGGAGTGAGGGTGCTCTCTCTGATGCTGGTGTAGAGAGGTTGCTCCCCACCCCAATGTAGGCATTGAAAGCATCTTTGTGGCTTCCTCAGAGTTTAGTCTTCTATTTGAGACACTGAAAAAATGACCCTATCCTTTCCTTGGAGTGAGTCACCTACACAGTGTACCTCAACACTTCTGCACTTCTCTCTGTGCCTTGTACTGAGCAGTATTATGTTTTTCTACACAGGATAAGCATTGTGCCTGCTCTCACTTAAAACCTGTCTGAAGGCAAGAGGAAGCACTGGCATTGGCAGGACACCTCGAATCAGCTCAAACCTTCTGCTTCTTGCTTCCAAGCCTCCAGCCCTTCTATTTCTGTACAAGCTTCATGATCTCTGATGGCATAAAGTAGTTGTGGTGCCTTGCTTAGGTCTCCAGATGCTTCATATTTGTGGTGTGTCTGTCACACTGATGAACAGCCCGTTTCCTCATATTGCTTAGGGTGGCCTGGTGAAAATGCACATATTTGGAGATATATGCAGTTGCATTATATGCCCACATTAGAATTGCCATCCTGTGATTATATATTTCTCAAACTTTAAAAGACCATTATATTTTGGTTGAATAGTATATTTCATAAGTTTGCCATCATAGTTATGTTTTGATAGGTGCTTCTCATTTGCAAAATGAAATATATAGTACTGTATTTAGAATTAAATGCATAGTAGTAACTAAAAGCAATGAAAAATTCAAACTCTGCCATGAGTATTATTGGCACTCAGCAACCATATGGAAGTTTTAAAAAGTTTTAGAAAGTAATATTATTAATATAACATCATCACAGAGGCATTAAACACACTGGACATGGAAGAAGAGGTGGATACCAAGTTCTCCCACAGTCAATCATAAGAAGTGGAGAAAAACACAAACCTCCTTGTTTAGAACTTAAAGCATCCTTCAAGTACTACCACAGAAGCCTCTACTTGCCAATGTGTGCTACACAAGGTTATTCTAAAGCATCAAAGACTAGACTTATTTACAGTTGGCATCCAAACCCACTCCCCCCCAGGAGCACCTTGCATACAATTTTCTGTCTTTCACAGAGAATGGATTTTTGTGTCTGCTTTAGTAGTGACACATAGAAAAGGACAAATATATTTCTGCTTGGCATTTCCTGATAAAAGCTGCCTGCATTCATATGACACCATACTTGCACAGTAAAGTCACCTGCTTTTAGGACATGCCAGAATTACTGCGCGTGCTAGCTGTTTCACTCAACATTTTCCAGAATGTCTGTGAGAGCATGCCCGTGACAGCATGCCCAGGGTTTCTGAAGTGCAAACCTGAATTAGGGCTGTTGGGCACTTACAGCAGTGTTCACCTCAGGAATTTCATACATATTTGCTTTTTGCTTGTTTGAGAAAAGCAAAATAGGACAGAGTTGTCACATTTTTAATAGTGTATTAGTTTCAGTTGAAAATAAAGTCACCATTTTTATCTATATATTTCATCTATACACAAAGAAGCTCAGAGTTTTACACTCAGACCTATTGCATACAGGTGATATTATTCTCAATGCTGGAACATTTGGGCAAGCTTGCTTACATTAGTTTAAAATCAGCTGAAAAAAAGTGCCAATTAACAGAAAATAGAGAAAAGTAGAACTAAAAGAAAATAAATAAAACATTCAAGAAACTTCTCCAGGGCACACAGCAAGACAGTGTCAATGTTGGAGTCCTAAGACTCAGCATTTTTTTGAACTGGAGCTCCCAGCTCAAGTAGAATATGCTTTTATCTCTCAGCTCAAAAAATTGCAGAATCAATTCAAAATAATTTGTACTATTCTCTACATACTATCAGGCTTCCCACTGCACAAGTTGTTCAAAGATTTGGAATAACCTAGCTGTCTTAGCAGTGATTCATAAAAGCAACAAGAAAAATCATAAATAGCAACAATTATGGTTGATATCATTTGGCACCGATGCCAGGAGGAGGCTGCCTGCCAAGGGGAACATTCCTTGTAAGTTAGTCCTACAACGTGCTGGCAGCCAGCAGTGCCTGGAACCAATCCGATGTTCTGCTTAGCCAGGCTGCTCCCAGGGCACCAGCGAGACAGGGCAACACAGGGGTGTTTCAGGGAGCCCCTCAGGGTGCATGGAAACGAGGGCATTCCCTCCTCATCTGTACAAGGCAGGCTTTGTGATAAGAGGAAGCACGTAGCTAAAGTTTGTGGAGTAAGGCACAGGAAGAAAAAAACACCCTGGGGAGGTGAGGCACTGCTTCTCAGGAATTTGTTTGCATTTGTTAGCAAGCCTTAAACGGAACTATTCTCTTCTATTTAAAATATTGTGTTTCACAGTAAGGAAAGTGTCAAGTTTTTCAGCATCCATGTCCATGATAGAGTCGACAGCAAGCACAGTGGATTGTTTCAGCATGTAAAGCACATTGTAGCTTTTGGATCTGTAGACATCATTGTGTACTGTAGTAGGAGGGGCAGTTGTCAGAGGAGGGATTTGAAACTAAAGCAAGTCCATGTGCAGTGCAGTTCTATCTGGAATCTAAAAATTTCAGGGTAATTTCTTTAAACCCTTGACTTCCACCATAGAAAAATGCAGGCCTGCTCTGCTGAAGGCTGAACTGCCTCTTCATTTTTGATATTTCCTGATACCTTTTTAATATCTGGTAGGGCATAGGAATGTGCTTACCTAGTAACTTAATATCAGATTAGGACAGTAGATGCTACCACCATGCCATTTTACCAGAGTACAGCACCTATTATGAGTGTTTTAAAACCCTTTATGAAGTTTAGAAAAAAATTCAGTATCTTCCATCTCCTACTATTCATAGTTGCTGTGAACATTTTTATTTCACACTAAACAAGCACAGAGTTCCTTATGCTAACAAGTTCAGACAATTTCAGATTCTCTCAGATCCCATTTCAAGAATAATTGATTACATTTTGCTCTCTATGACCCTAAAAGAGTATTCCAAGAGCAATTTTCCTGAGTAACTGAAAGTTGTAATTTGCTCAGTAAAAGATGGCAACTTCCACTGTTGACAACTTAATGAACATAAATATTATATTCTGTGATGTTCTCGATTTTAACTAAAACCAAGAAAAACAAAGGAAGAAAAGAATCCATTTTATGTCACTATCTTACTTAAAATTCAGCTGAGTTAATGATCACCATCTTGATTCAACAAGCTTGAAGATAAAGATGTGAACACTTGTCAGAACATATTAAGTATCACTAAAACTCTGTAGACCATGCCAGATTTAGTAACCATACTTATTTATTTATACCTTTTTTGGCTGTTGAAATCACGAAAGGTCTTGGTTTCAAACTGAAACTAAATAAGAACTGAAAAGAGAAAAAAATCATAAACAGAGAAGTAATTTTTGAGAAGTTTAGACACTTTAGATCTTGAAGTAGCTTGGTTCAGGGAACTCATATATCTCCAGTGTGACAGTACAGAAATGGTGACCTCTCTGAGTGCCAAGGTTTGGAAAGAAGACTGTAGTGTCAAAGTCTGCTCAACATCTGAGAGCCCATGACACAAAATTTTCTTCTACCTGTCTCAAAGCCAATTAAATGAAGCACTGCCTATTCTGAACTCAGGCACATTATTCCAGTTCATTGCTGTTGTCCTGCATTCCAAACTCTTGAAGATCAGTTAATGATTTTTCCTTTCTTGAAAGGAGATTTTGCGCTGTTTTATTGGTGAAGAATTTTTTTATGCAAGACATTGGATAATCTGACTCCATGCTTCATGTCTTCTCCTAGAAAAGATGATTTTAATATATGCAAGCAATGTACTTTAGTTAAGCATATCTATAACTCAATAAAAAAGACTATTGTATGCTGGCTGATGTTGCGAAAATCTTTGTTTAAAAAATTTTCTTTGTAGTTACCAGTATCATCATAAATACAGGAACAACCTTGAAATGAAAACAGAACATTGAAAGTGTCTGGATAGAGATGTAACCCTTTTCAGCCTAAAAAGAAGAGCATTTAAAAAGACTGAATAGCTCAAAGGATTAGCAATGAAAGACAGACATTTTCACATATACACTTGTCTGAGTCCATCCAAATACAACAGTAACTTAGGTCATCAAATTACAAGAAGGCCTGGTGGTTCACTGGAAGTAAGTGTGTGGCTCTCAGCCCAGTTTCTAGAGAAAAGATACTCATTAAAAACATGCCTCTATTTGGCATTCTGGCAAACCGGGTGTTTCAGAAAAGACCAAGAAATGAAAATACACAAAGCAGTTCTCTTACAAGAAGAGATACTAGCTGCTGAGCTAGAAGCACGTGGAGAACACAGCCTCCCTTTTTTCAATTGTGGATATGCAATGCAATCCATAATCCAATAAAAGCAGATTTTTATAGTATTACTAATGCAGAATTTTCTAAAAACATGTAATGTATTCAGTAAGTGGGAAGGAGAGTTCATGTGATTCACCATTGAATTCTTCATTCCTAAACCTAAACTCTGTTTACACCACAACGTGACTTACCATTTTACGTAGTTGGTGTGGGCTTTCCTTTCTACAGTGCTTCCCCACAGAACAGGACCTGAACAAAGCTGGACTCCTTTCTCTCAGGACCACACTAGGAATGCATTATGCTTTTATAAGACCCTGCTATCCTGCGCTCACAAGGGACACTGGTGGGCCTCAAGTACTTGAGCAGGCAGTGTTGTCAAAGGCCCTGAAGTCACTGTGATGACTCCTGACCAGAGGTGCCAGGCAAGGGGGAACATGCAGGTCACAGCTCATCCATTTGGGCTGAGACAGGGGGAATTCCACAAGTGATCAAGTTTCCATTCTTCCTCAGCTTAGTAGCCATCAGACAAGACTTTTGCACCCAGTTACCAGCTCAAATCCCTTCATAATGTTCCTCAGTATCATGGGCATGCATGTTTCTTCAAGTGTTGAAAAACAAAGCTAGATACTGGGAATAAAAGCACAAATTTTCTGAGAAGCTACAAATTAATAATCTTTCTTCAAGCAAAAAAGGGATGGAGGGAGAAAAATACCTTTTTCCTTAGATGGCTTCTTATATATAAGCATATGAAATTCTAGATATGTTTACATGGTTTTAAACTTATTGTCAACAGTAACCCCACAAAGACAAGCTACATTTGCATTAAAAATATTTCTGTACACTACTTTTCATCCAAGCAACTGTGGACTTGGTATTGGGTGCTTTCTATTCATAACCCAGTTCTCTGTCTAAGTGACCATATTATTTCTGTGCCTAAAAATCAAATAATGTCCTCATGTAGGTGTTATGAATACACAAATACATACACATTATCAGACTGTTTGCCCCTTCTGCTTTAAAAATGGGGAGGGACATGGCACTCCAGACCACTCCAGCTATAAATGCTTTCTGTATATCATTGCATGGTACACTTGCACTCACCAAACTCAGGCTGGTGGTAAAAATAACCCTCTCTTGAAGAGCAGACATTAAGTTATCTACTAGGGCTTCCACCTGTTAACATTTTTCAGAGAGGGGCCCTGTCTGGAAATAACTTTGTATTTCATGATGAACTCTATGTGCTTTACTGGACAGAACCAAGATGTGACTCATTGCTCTGAGCTGTACAAATGCTAAAACTGTTTCAGCCATGAAGGCTCAGATTTGTCTGAAAATAGACAGACATCAGAGGTGGAGCTGAAAAGAGACAACAAAAATCTGGACTCGTTAGGTTTTTATTTTACCTGAAAGAAATGTTGGTGCTCTCTGAGTAATCTCGAGAAATATGTCACTATAAGGAAGATATCACAGAATAGGAGCAGCAGGCTCTCCTTTCTAGAAGATAAGAAAATGTTTGTATCAGCCTCTATGTTTAAGCCATGCTTCTCTCTCCTGCTGGTCACAAGATTATAACAGTTAGCACTGGGACAGTCACATTTGCTGATGACTCTTTTAAATTGAAATGAAATAACACCTTTTAAATTTACATGAGGTGTATATATATAGATATACAACATTTTTGGGGTTTTTCAGCATTTTGTCATGAGATTGTAGAATTCCTTGAGTCAAACTTATCTGAATTTAAATATTATTTAGTCATAAAATCATGACATTTATATATCAGAAAAAATACTAACAATAGTAATTCTGTTTAATGCAGAGATTGCCGTTATCATTGAGAAATAAGGCAAAGTAATTGCAATATTTTGGACAATTGTGCACTAATTGCACACTAGTATTGGTTCTTCAAGAATCAGAAAAAAGGTGCAGTACAGATAAACATCACATGATGAGGTCTTGCTCCTGTCCTGATAATACTGCAGGTAAGTTAAATGTATGTATACAGAAAAAGAGCCACAACAGTATTTACCAATCCATTTATAAGATCTGCTATGAAAAGTAAATGAAAATGTTTTGCTTTTGATACAAAAGATTCCCTATCAAACAAGATACAGTAGAGCTGAATTTATTTACTTCAGCTATTTACTGGCAGCTAAAGAAAATTTCCTAGTGTACAACAGCAAGAATCAAGAAAATCACTAGAGAGAGCATAGTTTAGCTGTATACAATTCAGTGAGGAAGACAGAAAACTGGGTGGAGGGCAGTTTTGACTGTTAATTCAGAAGCTACACCATGCCAAAGTGGAGACTGCACCAATACATGGGCTTAACCCTACTCCTCACATTCATACTCTTTCCTACCGTTACTGGCAGTATGACCTCCTCCACACTTGCTCAGTCTGACACCCAGCAGGGGTGTTGCATATCCATCACTCACACGGAGCCAGTACAAGGTCTCAGCACCATCTAAGACCCATGGCCTACTGAGGGCTTGTGTGGTGCCCAGTCTTGTGAATTAGTCAGTGCCTGAGTCCTCTTCAAGGGCCCTGATCGTTGTACCAACCAAGACATACTTTTCTAGGAATTTTAACAGATGCCCCGTTTCCCCACTTTCCATTTTCTCCCCCAAAATAAGAAATAACCTGTGACACACAGCAGCTGTAACTGATAGACAATAATTTACTTTCCCATACAAGGGACATTAGAGCTCCAGCCTATAACATTCTGGCAACGGTACTGGTAACAAGACAGCACAGCTTTCCAAATGGAACTACAGGCTATTTTGTCTCTTCTATTTGATGATCATTCCTGACTCCGAACTAGTCTTTAACACTGTAGGAAAAAAATATAGTAACTAAAACTTCAAAAATAATTCAGTTCTGATATATACACTCTTTCACAGGGGCAGAGCATGTCAGCACAACAAGGTGAAGTCTCTTTAATAGATTAGTCTGAGAGAGATACAAGCATCATATTTTTGTCAACAGAAAAAAGAAAACAGGAACAACCCAAAGTTTTGATATCTCTAGCAGCTATTCCACAAGGCTTTTCTCAGGGACAGGACAGTCCATTTTTGC
The DNA here is from genome assembly GCA_013400975.1 of Atrichornis clamosus. Classification (NCBI taxonomy): domain Eukaryota; kingdom Metazoa; phylum Chordata; class Aves; order Passeriformes; family Menuridae; genus Atrichornis; species Atrichornis clamosus. The sequence continues at coordinate 100,564 of WBMZ01012910.1, read as the reverse complement.
ATTTGCCAGTTACACGGCCAGTGATAGCTGAGTGAAACAGAGCAAGGAAAAGGAATTCTTCTCCATGTAGCTGTCACACTGAGAACTTTTCTTGTTGTATGACTTACATTGACAAAACAACAGAAATCCAGGTCTTTCCAAATAAATAGTGCAAGAAGCCTGACTCAAGGAACTCTGAATCTGCATTTGGTTTCCCACAGAAAAACAGTAGCTTTATGCTTCTGGTCTGCATATCTTATTTTAGATCACAAAGTATTTTCACAGATACCTCAGTGGGATGAGAAGTTAGGATTTGATGCTACAAGATCCCACATCTTTTTTTTTTCCACTAAAGTAAAACACATCTGATGTAAAAACCTCATGGGTTTAGTTGCTGTCAAACTGGATTTTATTTTGTTTTTAAGCAATCTTCATCAGCTTTACTATTTTTGAATCCTTCTCCTATTTTGTATATGACAGCAAGTGTAGACGTACAGACTTCAGAAATATAGAATGTTTCTGGAAACTATATTACATCATGTTATAATGGTGTCGTTGACAAGGAGAAAGCTTGCAGTAAGCATGCACTACACTTGCAAGGAATTTGGAAGAAATATTTGGTGAGTTGTCTACACATGTTGCTAGAAGCAATAGTTGTTCAAAAGATTGCAGTAATCTAGGGATTTGGTATAATAAGTCAGTGTTCCACAAAATTTAAAATACAATGGCCTCCTAATTGCTGATGCTCTATTTCAGATAGCTTCAAGTCCAAGAGTGGGTTAAGTTTGTGTTTGAATCCACTGCAGCAAATTTCCCAAGCAAAAGACACCTGGTTCTTTCTATACTAAGAGTTTCATAACTTCTGAAAGTGTCACTTAAAACCCGAGCACATCTGCTTGGATTCTGTGTGCGTGTGTGTGGTTTTTGGGGGTTTTTGTTTGGTTGGTTTGATTTGTGGGTTTTTGTTTGTTTGTAGGTTTGGTTTTTTAAGGACTATTCTNATTTGTGGGTTTTTGTTTGTTTGTTGGTTTGGTTCTTTAAGGACTATTCCAGAACACTTGTGAGAAAAGTTGGTATCTTCTGCTTTTATTCCTGTAGTACCTCCACATCATCTGCCACTCTGGGACAGTGCTCTTTATTCTGGCTCCTGATTGAATACCAAGGCTGCAAACAGACAGTCTTTACAAAGGTTCTCATATTGCATCTTTCCTAATGTGAGTTCTGAGCTTGAGTTCTTTACTGCAGGGAATTAATGAACAGGAAGAAAACCTTTCTTGGCCTTCACTCTCCAATCAAAATATGTAGGAGTAGCTGTCAGAAATAGCATTTAATTTATAAGCAGATAAGATCTGAGATAGGTAATGATGTGCAAACACAGAGCATTCCAAAGCCATTTCATAATTCCTTCTGAGTCTCAAACTGCACTATGAAAAACAGTCCTTTAAAAAGTATGAACTTTCTTCAACCATCAAATAACCTGACACTTCAAAGAAATATTTCCAAAAACCATCATAAAGATGATTGACTGATTCTATACAAGTTTAGCCATTTAGCCATCACACAGCTTTAAACTGAAGACGGAGAAGGTAATACAGATTCCCTGACAGTTTCAGTTAAGGGAAGCACTGTAGGACCTTCAAGACCCCAACTGAAACCAGGAAGAAGTAGAGTTCATAAATATGAACTCCAGCATTCTGCACTGAAAAGCTCATTCCCCAAGCTATAATAAGGTATTTTTTAGGAGTCATCATCTGTGAGATTATTAAGTTTCAGAAGCCATCAGAGTACCAGTAACTTTCTTTGCAACCGATTTATAGACATTATCCAGAGTACAAAAATATTTGACTTTAAAGAGAAGAAAATTCAGAATCCCTTTCTAGGCTGGTACTGGCCACTAATAGAAATTAGTCCAATGCAAAGTAAATACATTAATAATTCAGCACATTTAATGGGGACAACAGAGAAGTAAGTCAGACCCTGAAAAGTAATGTAGTATTGTAATTGTGTTGTAATTAAGTGTTGTGACATGAACTACTGTCTGGGATTTTAAAATTAGAATTAGAATGCCCTTTTTCTGAGTTTTTCTCCCCCAAAAGAGACACAGGAATTAGGCACATTAATTTAAGAGTTTTTATGACATTAAATAATTAGAGAACTTAAGAACCAGTGTTCAATTAGTAGTAATACAAACACTGAGAAGAAAACTTCTGCACCACCATTGTCAGGTGCAGGAGAAAGCTATAGCCTAAGTACAGATGTGGGTGGTGAATTTGTTGCAGACTGTGAGCTGTTAAAAACTAGATTAGTCAATGGGCCAAGCAGGAGTGATACACGTGGTGTGAAGGGAGCCTGTCACTAAGTTTCCAGTGAGAGCTATGAACTGTTCCTGTACTTCTGAACAGATTAAAGGTGATCTGTTCTAAAAGGGGATTTTAAATTAGCTTTCATATACATGATTAATCTTTACTTCGTATAAATTGAACTGAGAACTCTTGTCTTATTCACAATGAGTTGCGCACCTTGGGGTGTTGCTTTTCAAAAACTTGTCTCTGTGTCACAGCTCACATTGTTGCAACACTGCAGATCATTTGAAATCTACAGCATTGTTTGGTCTGCAAACCACAGTTACAGTTCCTGGTGTTCCTGCACAAGCTAAACTCACAAGAGAAAGGGACAAAAATGTAGTGTAAGCATAGATTACTCCAGAATTGAGAAAAGTACCTGTTTGCTCTCTCTCTTACAAAACTGGAAGCTGTACTGTTTCCTCTACCTCAGTGTCTGCAGGCCTAATTCCAAATAAAGGCAAGGCCTTTGTGTCTTTACAGATGACAACACATAAATAAAATAGTAGTTTACACCACCTTACTGACTTTTTTCATAGTAACTCTATACAATTTCCACTGCAAGAAAAAATATCTGTCTTTCTGCTAGGCTTCTGCATGCTATTTGGTATGTTCAGTTCTTCGGCAAATAGAAAATTATTGTCCTACATAAAGTGGGCAGACTATTCCTAGAATTACTAGAGGAGAGGGCCTAAATGATCTGCTAGGAAAAGTTTATATCTCTACTCCGTATGTTGTGACAACTCTGTAAACTGTTAGCAAATGGGCTGCACTACCCTCAACTGCAGTTGAGGCACTTCCTATCAGGGACTTAAACACAACCAAGGGGATATGCTCACCTCTCAGGGGAATGCTAACAGCAGTTTTGTAATAGTAGTAGACTATTGCTACCAAAAACATGACATGGAATGTCACAATCTATATAAATTCTGTCTAAGATGCTCATGTGAGCTGCTTGTCATCTCCCAGAGTGTCTGAAAACTCTGCAGGCTCTGGAAGATGTCTGGAAGATGGTAAGATGGCAAGACTCATCAGCAACACTCATGACTGAATGGATAATCCCCAACGTCCATCCAGAGTTGTTTACCATAGCACTATTTATTGATGTCAGACACTGTTGACCATTTCTATTGCTGAGCTACTACCTGGAACTTCTACAGAAGAAGAAATTTATTTGCTTTGAGAAGCTGGATTTAGTTTTAAACAGACTAAGTCATTTTTAAAGTGTTTATGTCCACAGTCCAAGGGCAGCTCCTGCTCTGCTTCACAGCTCCCTTTGCAATATCCAGAAGCACCTCTGGACTGTCAAGAGTGTTTAAGTCTAGACTGAATCTGTTTGGGAATAATGTGCACATACCTAAAAATATAATTCTGTTGCAGTTGTTCTGGTAATACTAAAACAGGGAAAAAGTCTCCAGATTTTTTTTCCAGGTCACATAAGTTCTTTGACATTCAGGGGTCAATTTTTCGCTCTATTACAGTATGTGTGCATTCTATTACTTAATTCGGTGACATGAGGATTTCAGTAAAGATATTTCCTTGGGTACCTAGGACTTGGATAAAATTTTGCAAAGTTGGGGTAAGTACTTAAATCTGGGTCAAATAAAGGCTTATGTAGATATTAAAGACTGAGGTATAAGCTCCACTTTTTTTTAATCTTGTTTGTATATACAACTAGTAGCTTATATTAAGTATTCTCCCACATATTCAAATATTCCTATAAACATTTGAGAGATATGCAGAAGTCTTACAATAGTATAATTTACATAGAGTAAATAAATCACCCCCATGTAAGAAAGCTATAACTATGCCAAACATTTCAAGAATGGGAGCTCAGAGAAAAAGAGATTGCCAAGACATAAGTAGTATCATATCATCTTTATCTGAAATCTAACCCCTATAGTTAAGAATTCAAGCAAATGGATTCTCAGCCATGTATATTACTGGAGATAGAGAAGTTAAAAGAATTAGCTTAGAATACCCAGAACTGGCAGAATAGAGCCAAGAGTGTTGCAACTCAGATGCTAATTCAGAGATGTATCCAAGACCACTGGCTAAAACTCATGATAGCATTGAACTGGGAAATTAATTCTGAGACCACCTCTAACATTTCTGAGTATATTGTGTAATTACTCTGTTCATGTCAAGTTACATAAAATAAAAGCATATAGAAACAGTGCTCTCGAATATTTTAAAAAGAGGCAGTGACAGACTAAGCCTAAAAAGATGACTTGGCAACTTCCAGGCACTCCTATTGAATGAAAAAATGTTTATTTATTCTTAAAAACTCTCTTATTCTAAAATAAGACTTATTCAATGCCAACCTCAGAAGAGAGTACTACCCATTAGCTAATATCTAACCCATGCTTTGAAAAATACAGTGCTGAATGAACTTGCGAAGAACTATCAGTAGATATAAGTAATATCATTACTTGCAGAGAAAACAGTTCATCCACAACCAGGGAGATCAATCTACCAGCAGATAAATTGATGATACTATTATTATTAATAGTATTAGTATTATTATCATCATCATTATTATTATTATTGCTAAACAATACTTCCAGTTACTTAATAAGAGTAATTTTTGCAGCAAAAAGATGGGATACTGTTTATAATCTCAAATCATTATGTGTTGTATCTCTAATTCTTGCAGACTACAATGGGAGTTTTGTGAGCTCAGCAGTTTTGCAAATCCAAATACTTATGAATGTCATTTTGAAAGTATGTGAATCACGCAGCCTGTAAAATCCCACCCTAGTGGGATTTTCATGTGTAAGGAATGAATGCATCTAAATTCTGACCCAGCACTATTTCATGTCCAAAATAAGTTTGCTATATCCTCAGGTTACAACAAAAGTAACAGGAAGAATTCACTGCCACATTACTGGGGTGAAAAAACCCCCCACAATCTGTTACATTGGGTGGGAATTCCTAAGTAGGGTTTCTTACACCTTCCTCTGAAAGCATCAGGACTGGCCACAGTCTGCTTGAACTTGAAAGGGTGAGTGGTCTGATCTATATGACAATTGCTTCCTTCCTATGAAAAGTCTGTGTAAGTATTCATGCTCCTAGGAAAATATACTTTATAGGAAGTGCTTTCTATTTCTTATCTCAAATAAAAGTATCTTGCTCTGCTCTTGGAATACTAAGAAGTCTGAACTCAGGGTGGTTGTAGAGTGCTAGCCGAGAAAGAAAAAGGAGAAAAGAGAAATAGCCTGGAGATTTTCATGAAGCTCTGGAGCATTCCGTGCATACGGAAACATTTGCAGCAGCACTAGCAGTAGTGCCAAATTACCTCTTCTCACTGTAAAAGCTGTCTTCTGGCCACGGCAACTGCGAGAGAATACATTTCTAAGGTGTCAGCTGCAATCCGTTTAATTTTGCAGGCCAAGGGTGCAGTGACACCGTATTTCCCATGTATTGACCTGCTTGAAATTCAGTCTACAGAGAGAAGAGGGGGAAAGTAGAAAGAAATAGGACAGTAGAAAGAAACAAAACTCCTTCGATTTTGGGTGAGGTGGGAGAGCCACACACCGGGTATGGGGCAAAGAAGCACAATTCTCCATTCTGTAGTTATTATCAGCTGCATGGTTAATTCCGTGGGATGCTCCTGCAGTGTCTGTACATTCAAATGTACTCAAAGTAAGCCATAACCTAAGAGTATTTAACATGTTTTATTTTAGGCTCAAAGCTCATTGGAGGTGATTATCACCATTTAAAATATAACTCAGTTTATGTTTGCATGCACTTTTAAGTTATTTTGCTATTAGTAAAAAAATCAAAATATTTTATCATAACGGCTACTCCTCTCCTTAGGACTCCTTTTTAGTCTCAGCTTGTGCCAGAGTTGAATCTTTCCTAAATGACTTTTTCCAAACGAATGTCATAATTTTAATTGTTGTCTTCTTTTCTCTTTTTTCCCCCACCTTTTATTTGCTTCTAATTTTTCTTGTCTTTTCTTGTCTTTTCTTGTTTTGTTTTTCTTCTACTTCTTGCCCCCCCCCCCCCCTCCCCAATATGTATTAGCAGTTTTAGATGTTATCACAGAACAACCAAGCCTGGGACACCACAGACAGGTGCTGGGCAAGATTCTTTACATAGCTCTTCTGTGACAAGGCACCTCAACCCTTGGCCTGTGGCAGCTGTTGTTCTTCTAGTCCTGCATTTACTAGGGATTTCTCTCTCTACTCCCTGCATGTCCACACTCCCTCTTGTTCTACTCCTGGACTTCCTAAGTTCTTGCCTTTATGCACTTCCTGCAATTCCAACCCTGGACTGGGGAGACCCTGAGCAGAATCTAAGCCATGCAAGGGGTGTATCTTTTTTTTAGTTTTATTTGCTCTTTTCTTAATGTTTTCTTAATGCTCTCTTACAGACACAGATGCAGGTTGCAACTCTACTCCTTCCTATTTTGTGGGCAACGGAGAGAGCAGAATGGCAGCAGACAGGATGGAGTATTTACACTTCCTCCTTCCCTCTACAGTGGTGTAGACTGCTGCATGGTTCCATATGATCTGCTGGATTTCAGTGCAAAGGCCAAGGTCCCCTACTCACACAGCATCTCTGCATTGATCTGCTTGTACCCACTAGAGGCTTTGTGAAAAAAGGATGTCTCTAACAACTATAATCAGCATATTTGCTTTGGATTTTTGCATCTGTGATATTATTATTAAAAATATACTCATATTCTTTTTGCACTCACTTTTTTTTGGTTGTTTATAAGAAGACTAATGACATTTTCTTGCTAGTGTGAAATAGGACATAAATTTTCTTAAAGCCTAACCACATATCCACAAATTCAATGCCCTTGTTATCTGTTGTATTATACTGATCAATGTTGTGGACATAATAATCTCTTTCCCATTCCACGTAAGAAAGACCTCATGCAATGCCATGTGCTCTTACACTGGCAGGTTTATTTCCTATCAAAACATGTGGCAATTGATATTTATATCTCATCTTGGCATTGGACATTTGACATGCAATCAAAAGGGTCCCCAGAGTATTGGAGTCCTCTGTACAGCCACTTGAAAGGCATTTGCTTTTAGGGTTTGAGCCTTGCAAATCTGCAAACCATGATTCCCTCTGCACTTCAGACATTAAACTAACATTGCTCCTGTATTTTGCAACTAGACAGCTAAAATGAGAACCGGACTTCAGTAGTGAAGGTTACTATTTTCACCCCAGGATTCTCTCAGCTGCAAGATTTGGAAAGCAACAGTTCCACGGTGATACACTTTGTAACCATCAAGTACCACAACTACCAGTCCTCAGAATCACATTGCCTGCACAGAGCTTTCCTGACAAGAGTCAGAGAAGCAAACGGCCTTCCCTGCTGATCCTCACATTTGGAAATACACTTAGTGATATTATTTTAAACTCTTCCTGAAAGTCATAGAAGTATTGGTTTCCTACAGCAGCAGAAGGAAGTTGACATCCCAAGGGGTTTGTGCTGTGGACACATGAACTGTATGAACTCAAATATGTGTGTCTGTGTGTGTGTGTATGTAATTTCTTAAAATGTTTTGCTTCCATTTTAACTCACATTTTTCCTCTCCTTTAATATTAGTTTGAATTTAAAACATAAAAGGCATGTTTCCTTTCCTATGTTCACTGTCATTTCACGGACAAAATAAAACCTCCTTTCACGAAATCTCTCAGATACACAAAGCAATCCTGTCAGTAGAATGCTTAAATGATGTTCCCAAAGCAAATTTTCTCCCTATCTCAGTCCTGTGTTCAGAATCTGTTTTCTTTACCTCATTTTCAGATTTAATTTTCTCAGGGTTTCTATTGCATTATGTTCTCTCTGCCTGTGCTCCCAGCTTCCAACAGAAATGCAAACCTAATTAAAGACACATGGCATTTTTAGGCTATATTAGCTGGAGACATTTTGATTGAAAATAGGTTTGCATGAAGCCTTGGGAAGTTGTTTCCAGGCTTCTTTTTTGGAAGAGAGATGCCACAAGCTTACTCCCAACTTACATGAAGGAGTTGCAAGGAAAATGTTTCATACAGAGTGCCGTAAACATTGTCACCAGTACAGGCTGGGGTCTGATCTGCTGGAAAGTAACTCTGCAGAGAAGGACATGGGGGGCATGGTGGACAACAAGCTGTCCATGAGTCAGCAGTGCCCTCGTTGTCAAGAAGTCCAACAGTATCCGTGGGTGCACTGGGAAGAGCATTGACAGCAGGTCAAGGGAGGTGATCCTGCCCCTCTACTCACCCCCAGTGAGGTGCATCTGGAGTGCTGTGTTCTGTTCTGGGCTCCTCAGGACACAAGAGACATGGAGTTCCTGGAGCGGGTCCAGCGGAGGGCCATAAAGATGATTTAGGGATTGGAACATCTCTCTTGTAAGAAAAGGCTGGGGAAGCTGGGCTTGTTCAGCCTCGAGAAGAGACCACTGAGGGGGAAACTCATCCATGTCTATAAATATCTGAAGGGAGGGTGTCAGAGGATAGATCCAGGCTCTTCTCAGTGGTGCAGGGCAACAGGACAAGATGATGGGCAGAAATCGATGCACAGGACATTCCACCTGAACATGAGGAATAACTTCTTTACTGTGTGTGTGACCAAGCACTGGAACAGGTTGCCCAGAGAGGGTGGGGAGTCTCCCTCACTGGAGATATTCAAGAACTATTTGTATGCAGCCTTGTCCAATGTGCTCTATGAAGACCCTGCTTGAACAGAGAGGTTGGACCAAATGACCTCACCTGTGATCCCTTCCCAACCATACCCATTTTGTGATAAGCATGTAAATCAGGTGCATGGGAGTACACACATTAATATAGGTATTTACGCACAAATATTTACCCTATATTGTGTATATATATATATATATATCTGTACAATTATTTTCTTACAGCTCATGTTTAGAGTGATAAAAGCATGCATGGCATTTAGAGGTTTGTTCAGCAAGCAGTCCCTGCCACATGACTAGATGCGAGCCCACTCCATGACCTGACCCACAGCTGTGCTTCTCAGATTGCTGTGTCCATGGCTGCCCATAGTGTCAGGATATGATGACACAGCATGCGTTCTTTTCCCTCACACTATCGCTAATTATCAAATGGGAACAGTACTGTGTTTATACAACGTATACCTTTGTTGCAACAGAGATGAGTCAGTTCTAGGAGAGGAAAAGCTCAGTCCTCAGGAAAGAGGACCTAACAGGAACAGCAGACAAGTTACTTTCATATTGCGTTTTATCACCCTGAAGTTTCTTATTACCTGACACAAAATTTGGCCCTTCTTTCATGAATTGAGGGGTTGGAGCAGAACCATTTTACAGGAACATGAAGATGCACAGTCAGGCCATGTGTGTCATCTAGCACAATATCCCAGCTCTGACAGTAGTCAACAGTAGATGTCTATGAAAGAGTACAAAAGGGGGACAAAAATAAAATAACAATTCCCAAAGTACTTATGTCCAGCTGAAAAATCTAAAGCTGAGGATCTTCTTGAGCTAGAAATAGTGTCTCTGTGTTTAATAGACACTGATGGGTCTCTTTGTGCATTTGTTCAAATGGCTTTTGAACTTTTTTCAATATAAGCTTTTGGAATCAATAACATCTTTTTATGACAACATAGTGAAAATACATCTCTACTGAAGTTACAAGCACTTAACATTCAGAATTCCTTATTTTGCAATTTACAGCTATATACAGCATTTTTTCTTTTTATTATTATTCTTCAACTAAAGTCTGAGCAGTTTGAGCATGTACTGTAAGGAGGAGTCTTTTACCTCTTTGCAAACTGATTTTTGGACTCTGTGTACAGGAATGGAAGGTGAAAAGTGGAACCAAATCAGGCATTAGGGTTTAAGTCTTTTGAGGGGTAAAATACATATTTCAAACAGCAGTCAAAACAATGTCTTCTTACAGAATAAGGTCAAAAATTTCTTCAGTTAGGCAGAAACAGTTTTATCCAAGTTGCCACATTTCCTATTTCAAACAGCTCTCAAAGCTAATAGTGTCATTTAGTAGCACTCCTACTAAATTTTTGAGTGATGGCACAGTAGCAGAATCACTATGACTCAATTTTAACACAGAATCCTAATCCTAATTTGAGAGATTTTTTACTTGAAATTTAGCAGTCCTTTCCACTACAACTTGCACATGGTATCTTTATTTTGGTAGTCGTGGTAGAGGAAAGGCATGAAGGCACACAAGAAGTTGTTTAGAACCTGAAGAGGAAAGTGTTGATGATTTTAGCTAATGACATATAAATAATATACTCTCATATATACCACCATATCATCTTAAAGAAACTCAAACTCAGTTGTTGTTCAGGCAGTAGAGTTAGTTCAAGAAGTTTGAAACACAGTGCAATCAAATCTCATTTGCTAAAAGAACACATGATATTTTAAGCAGTTTAAAAAGAAAAATAGAATCTATCACCCCCACCTTCACCTTAACAGAATGTTCTAGGACAACAAGCACCCTATCTCTTTCACAGCCATTCTTGCCTGAGCTATTCTTCTGGAAAATTCATAGCTCTTTCACAATCAGTAGGAAAAATAGCCTACAAATTATTTTCCTTCACAAGAAGCCCACATCCCTAAGAAGAAGGCTTTTCTAATGGCATTTTAATTTATAAGACATTGGCTTCATTTTCCTTGTTTGTTTCTAAAAACCAGATTTATCCTCACACTAACAAAAGGTACTAAACCTTGTGTATAATGCAGCCAACAAAGGTACCACTTACAAAAACTTCTGTAAACAGTGGCCCACTAGAAATGTGAACCACATTGCTCCCTTCAACTCTGTCAGAGTTGTCGTTGCAGCTTTGGCTCTGTACTCCTTTGGCCTGTAGGTCACTGCTTCTCTATGTGCCTGGCTGACACACAGCTAGTACTGTGTATGGAAATCAGAAGGCTCAAAAAATTGCAACAGCTAAATACAAGCGAATCTACCAGCTAGTAGAATCTGCTGAGCCTCTACTTTCTTGGGGCTATGATATGTGTATATTAAAAGCTCTTCTCAAGCCTTTGAATAAGAATTTTCAGAATGTAGGGTCTAAACATTGGTGAATTTATTTCTATTGAGAGAGAATGTTCTGGCAGAATTTCAACCAGACCGGGCACTGAGCCCCACTAATCTTCTCACAAATGTTCTTCCTATGGGTGTTCCTGATAAAACTGTGATCCCAACAGATTGATATTGGCAGAGTCTAGATACACACTTGGATATGGAGTAAGTGCACTATAATATACTTTAAAATAGAGTTGAAAAAAAAAGCTGCACTTCTGTTGTTCAGGCCCTAGACAGTCAATATACAACAGTGCTTCTTTCTGCAATCACAGTATTTGTATTTCGTTCCCTCACTCTTACTAAAACATTACAGCAGTTACCCTTCTGAACAAATTCCAGAAAGCTCATATACTTCCAACTGCTTTGTCCCTTGCTGTGCTGAGGATGGCTACCCAGGCTACTACTGCTGCTTCTCTTCTCCCATATTTGGAAGTTGGCCTTCAGCATGGAGGTCCCTTGTGGGTTTCTGTTTAAATTCCAGTCACTGTTGCACATTACCATTTCCTTCAGCTGATGTAAATCAAATACAGTATGAGTGAAAAATGTGAGTCTAGGCTTGGCTAACTGCTCTGCAAGGGGAACTGTGATGAATGCACAAAGTTTGTCTCAGGAAGAAGCATTTCACAAGCACAGCAAGCTTTGCAGAGTGGGACACTGCTGAGGCTACTGCCCCTCTTTTGGCAGCAGTTTGCACACACTTTACCACAGTGAACAACACTGAGTTGGCAATGCTGACATAGTATGCAACAATACAGAACTTGCATGGAAAATATTGTTGCCTGGCATCAGAGACATTTTTCAATACACAGAGCCCAAAACCTAAACAGGAATTTCATTTCACTTGTGGCATATTAGGGCATCTGTAGCAAACTTAGTAGCCCATAATTTATGCTTCTCTTTCTCCAGCAGCTTTAAGACAGCAGAAGCCAAACAGCTCCTAATTTCAAAAAATCTTAACATATTTATTAATCAACTGTTGCTTTTTGTAAGTGGACTGAATACATGATATCATATAGAATATAATGCCTTAAATAGGAATGATTTTGCAACATTTTAACAGCACTAACAGTTTATAGCCAAGCTCCTTTAGGACAGAACCTCTCATTCCTATCTCTGAATACTCACATGGCAATATCACCTGTGTAATGGGGAAAATGCCAGTCCACTAACACGTGACATCTACAGGAAAGCAAGGCAAAACACAGGGATCGTCTCTACTGATAAGGGATTCACAGTTTAATTCTTAATAGCTAAGAATCTAGCTATAGAGGAGAGTAAGAAAGAGATGATCATGTTTTTGGTACACTTCGAAATTCTAAAACAAATCTTATGGACATAACATGTCATGAGGACAGTTTTTTCAAGCCCATAAATGTAGCATGGATAAATGTCATTCTGTATTCTTCCCTTTGCAGCAGGAATAAACTCTCAGTGCAACCCTAAGGATCTTTAAAACTATGAGTGGCATAATGTTGAATACACACTGTCCTTTCTGGAATGCAACTGCATTGTATGAGGAACAGAGAACAAAAAGATTCACTAATCAGTCTTACAATGAGTCCTACTGAGTTTTCCCCAAATACAAGGCCCAATTATATGAAAATAACTGCTAGTTCAGGAACTGGGGGCAGGAAGAAGGAAGTATTTTTGCATTAGGTTAATTGTCTTTCTCTACTGTAATTACTTGAAGCTCCTCTGGGACACTTGAAGAGTTTTAGTCAAGATGTATTAATGAATACAATACAGATAAGAAACTGAAAAGCATGTCAAAAAAGTATGTTTATTCTGTGGATTTATAGCTCCACTGTATATAGAAAGAAGTTTTATATAGATACAGAAATTAAGTGCTATCTAGCAGTTTTTCTTTTGTCTAATTTGGCCATTTAGTACTTGCTGATGTCTGTAAACTCCTGTATCTACTAATATATGGCTACAAATCTTTAGCATGCATACTACATCAGATAATTATATCAGCCATAAAGAATCTATGAAAATATTAAAGATCTCCACAATTATGCAATTAAAAACCAATTACATACAGGAATATATTCAAAGAGTTCATTATTACTAGATATAGTACAATTCAATTTCAGCCAGTGGCTTTTCCAGAAGTCTTGGCCAGTCTAAAGGCTTTGACATTGTGGTGAATTTGAGCATATACAGAATTGTAGAAATTCCTGAGCCTGTTCATTCTGCAGTAGGCAAATAAATAACTTATCAGACTCCAGACCAGCAGAACTCTTCAAATTTCAGATTAACCTTACTTCCTGATACACACATGCTTTAATACTTGAGTAAATCAAATCCAATATGAAGAACTACTAGGAAAGGAGTTGATATATATTACAAGTTACACCTAATATTACAAGTTAATATTACAAGGAAAGAGCCTCCAGAGGCTCTGATAAACATGCAGCAAAAAAAAAAAAATCAAGTATTGCATATATCATCTTAGAGGCTGATTTGGATACAGGGGTCCTTGAAATAGAATTGAACAATATTGCATGCAAAAATACTTAATCAAGAACTATCAAGATGTGTTCTTGCAAGGCAGATAAAAAATACGAGAACATAGTGTAGCCATCTCACCGGAGATGTCTGTCCGTTTCAGTGAAAATAAAGCAGGGGAAGCTTAAACTGATCAACAGGAGTAATTTAAAATAGCCTTTCCCTTTTTAAGGAAATGCATAAAGACCATACAAGAAGTTAGTTGCTACAGCTCAGCTGCTAGATGTAGCAGCTCTGTAAACTGCTTGATGACAAGGATCTCACTGCTCTCACAAAGCATGTTCTTGGAAAGGAATAATGGTGCAGCAAAGGCCATTTAAAGCCAAATGACAGCATCCACACGAGGTTTAATATTCTTAAACACATTTGACATCTTCAGTTTATTTGCCTCAATTTCCCTGTGTCCTTGTGTAGAAATGACAATAAATATTAGTCAAAATCACTATTGGTAAAATGAATAGTTAGACTATTAAAATGGTCACCTACTGTGAATAATGCACTTGAATTGTTTACCAGGTAGTCAATTATATTGACAAGCTCTGAGCCACCATACATGAGCCAAGCTCCTGAAAACTACCTGTTGTTTTATGAAACACAAAGCCTACTGTAGGTTCATAGCAATGCTAGCACAAGACTGGAAAGACTTTTTGGTTACTTTTACTGCGAATAGACTGTATAATTTTAACTACACATACACTATCATACAAGCTTTACATAAACACAATAATATACTTTCATCTGCAATTTTTTAGAAGAAAAGTTAGATAATGTTTTTATGAACCTCATCATCTTTAGTTAGCAATTTCTAGAATCAATACACAAAAATATATATCTAATACGCTTACCTTTCTTTTCTACACATTTCGTGTTCTTAAAAACATTCCCTGAATTTTGTTGTTACAATTGTTGTAATACTTACTCCACAATAAACCACTTCAGAATGCAGTGTAGCTAATAAAACGTTTTGGGGTCAAAGCAGTTGACACAGTAACTAAGATGAAAAAAAATGAACCGCATTTGCACTCCTGGTTTCCCAGCAGAACTTCAAGAAGAAACCCCTTGCAGGAGACATTGATTTGGTAGCAGCATTCTCTGCAGACCTACGCCCCTCTATGTCTGCATAGCAACAGAACACAACTAGAGAAGGGCAGGTGGGAACCAAGTGGTGGTGTGTGATGAAACAAAGTTCATATTCAGAAGATGGATGACAATTGTGATTTAAATTGTCCAGTCGTAATAGGCTGCTCCCATCTAGCTTAGATAGTGACTGATGATGAGTCAGTGTATAAAAATTCTGAAGTGTTGGTGTCATTGCCATTCCTAGAACTCAGCCAGCCAAAACACAGAACTAAACAGAATCTAACCTAGCTAGTTTCATGGCAGAAGTCATCTAAATAATGGCAAGGCACATTGACAGGCTATCGTGGTGAAGTTACACTGTCAAACACATTGGTAATCTGCTCTTTCTTTCTCCGAGGTTGTTATTTATTAGGCATGAAATTTATTCCTCCTGTGCCAGTCACCTACACACACACTGGAGGTATCAATATAGTAAAAGCATTCTACAACAAACTCATGACAAACTGAATATTTATCTTTAAGGTAGACATTACCACAGAAAGAAAAAAAATATTTTTTTTTAAACTTCAATCATCCATTGCTTACTCCTTAAATTATCCAAAGTTAATGCTTGAAAAGAGGGAAGTGCAGAACATCCACTGAATCAAGAGTCTTGGAGCCTCCAAGCCTCCAGAAGCTGATAAAAGAGACTCTAAAGCTTAAATTTCAACATATGCTTAAATCATCATAGGATCAAGACAGTTTTACAATCCAGTTTATAGAACATATGAATACAGCATTTCTGTAAATTTTCTCAGACAGCTAATTAGTTTTTACTCAGAAAAGTTAGAAGCTGGTGCAGTCAAGGAACAACATCAGGTCATTCCAGAGAAAAGTCATTAATCACAGCCAAGTATATTTGCCTAGAAAATATAATTCTTCTCTGCTGTGGTACCTAATACTGAAAATAACTACTGTAAAATGGAGGCTAGTGCTTAGAGCTAACCAGACACATTCACTTAAATGAAGTATTAATACCTTATAAAATACCTTATAATTACAGACAACTGCAAGTTCATTAAGTTCTTTGCAAATAGTTCTGTTCCACTGCTCCTGTCACTCGCAGCTGCAGTGCCATGCACCCTGAGCATGGGATACAGAACTCTCCAAAAGAGACTATGGCAGAGGCTGCACTGCAGCCATGATTTTTGTAAGCACACAGTGTTCCCCTTTTTTCTGCCGAAGCCTACTGCTGCTGTATTCATACATCTCACTTACTTCAGTGGAAGTAAAGAAAGGATTTCTTTGCTTTGTTGAAAGACTTGTGAAAAAAGGAGAATTTATTATTTGATCATTTGGGACAAATTATAGCCCTAAAAGCAATGGAGATTCCTGTAAGCAGAAGAGTCTGCTGACATCAAGTTCTCTGCAGACGTGGGTTTAACTGGACTCACCCAAGTTCTTATGAAATACTAAAAGACCTGGAAAGAATGTCTTAAAAGCTAATCTTTTCATTCTAACCACATTAATGTGTTTGAGATGCTGGTCACCACTATCATACTAATAATAGATACTACTTAATAACACTAAGATTTTGAGTGTGTGGAAAGGAAAGGAGGTTTGGAATCTTTTGTTTGTTTGTTTTGTTTGATGTATAATACCCTATTGGAAGAGGACAAAAGAAATCATATGTTTCCAGCTTGGGTTTAATAAACAGAAAATATCAAATCTATTATTACTTTCTAACCATCTACTAGGCCCTGATGAATTAATGATTAATTTACAACCTGAAGAAGCAATATCACAGTAAGAAACGGAACTTTTTGAAAAAAGTACCTGCCTCAAAGCTGTTTCTCATATGACATCAATGTGACAGTCATGAATACTGCAAAGGAAAGAGAAAATACTGTAAAGGTAGTACTTCAAAAGATAAAAAAACAACAAAAAAAGCAGTGTTACATGTATTGTTAATTGCATGGAGTTTTGCTGCATGTGGCTTCAAAAATTAGGTACCCACAGCAACAGTATGCAGGAAATTTCAGTGGTGGGCCTGCAGTCCAGTCACATGCAGATAATAACATTTGATTTTTATATGTGCAAAAATTACACCAATGTAACCCAAACAGTGAAACAAACTCTTAATGCCAACACATCCCAAATACAAGTACAGATTTTGGTCCTGTAGGTAAGAAAAGTTTCAGGAGACCACCAAAAATTTCCATCTATTTTGCCTTTAGTAACTGTACCAATTTCAGCCACCAGACCAGCCTTTTATAGTGACCAGATAACACTTTTTTCTTAAAGACATATGCTGGAACATGCATATTTCAGCCATGTCAGTATACACAGTCCTAAATCTAAACCAATTCTTTTTAATCAAAGAGCTTAGCTTATGTGCAAGTCTCACAAATTACTAAAAATGTGGTTTATTAAGTTTGCCTACTTCCACAAAACAGAATTTAGCAGATTAGACATGGACTAATTGCTTTTTGTTACTCCCAGCTCCTGCACACTGCTGTCCAGAAGGATTTTTATCTGTTCCCATTATTACTGGTCCATAGTATGTGAAAGAGATACTGCTGGGAATGTATATACTAAAAATGGCAAGTACCTGCTATACAGTCAATAGTGAACAACATAAATTACTCTTACTGTGCACAGTTCAAGTAATTTAATACACTCATTATTGCTGAAAGGCTGGTATTTTAAGTATGTTTTGCATACCAATAGCAGAATTTGATTATCTGTTATCAAGCCTACAGGTATACCTCTTTCCAAACCAAATGGGATTGTACAACATAGAAATGAGTAACATGACTTCTACCATTGGAGATTCAATAAATGCACACACATAAACACAATTCCAAGCATACCAAAAGAGAGAGAAAAAAAAACTAAGATAAAGGTATTGCTAAGATGTCTTAATGCTGCACAAAATCTGTTTTTCACAGCTCTTTAGGCCTACAACTTCTAACTGTTCCTGCAGCTCCAATCATGACAAGGCTGGTACGAGAAGTTACAAAGACAGATCCTTGAGGTCACGCAAGCCTTACTGATTTAATTGCTCTTTCTATATGTCCCTCTGTCTGCTGGTAGGACCGGCTGTGTTCGAACTCTGCACAGAAAACACATTGTTTGCTCTGAAACATTTCAGAGTGCAACCTAATCTGACAGGACATTGATGTATAGCTTAAAATAGCAGCACAAGGACAAAACACCAAAAAGTCAGCAATAACTTTCCAAACCTAAACCTGTACTTGTTATCAAAGAGAGGAAGTGCAAACCGCAACCCTGCAACTCCTTACTCACGTTTTATTTTTATTACCAGGAGTGCTTCCGCTGCCACTGCCACAAGAGACCCTGTCGGGGGCACGCCGGAGGGCGGGCAGCGCTCGTACAGGCTCACCCTGAGCTGTGCTGGGACTGCCAGCCACGCTCCGCACCGGCGCTACGGGAAAGCGGGAATTTATGGTCGTCTCTGGCAGCGGTTTGTACACCTTCTCCCTACATCACGCCTCACTTAAGTGCATTTAAATGAGCTCCCGCTGCTACCACCAGTCACAGCGGTAGTACCCAAGCCGAGGTCCACTCTCCCCCTATGGGCCACCGCCACCTCACTGCTGTCCCGCCGTGTCCCCTCAGCTCCTGAGGGGCAGAACCCGCGGAGCAGCCACGGCGGGGACACCGCTCCGCGTCTCGGGCGGGTCGGGGAGCGGGACCGCGGGGAGAACCCTCCGCACCTGAGGCGGGGCGGGGGCTGGAAGAGAGCCCTCAACCTCTCGCCACTTTTCCTCAGTGGGAGCGGAAGCGGTTGAGGCCGCGCCCAGGGCGGGCCGCGCCGGGCCGGCTGCGGAGACAGCGCACGTCCCGTACGAAGGGGCGCGCCCGAAGCAGCGCCTGGGGACGGCAGGTCCGAGTGGGAGCGCCACCTCCCCTCGGCCACTCCTGTCCCAGTGATGCCCAGCCCCACACACCCAGAGGGACGATCTCGCTCCGCCTCAGCCCAAGGAGCGAACTTGTGCCGGCGGCAGGCGTGGCGCAGGACTCCCGCCGCCCTCGCCCCCCGCTATCCCGGCACCCCGGCATAAATCGTCTCCTTATATGGACACCAGAATGTCTGACGTCATCTCGACGCTGGGAAACCAGCGCCCGCGCAACCAAGCTTGGTTGGGAAGGCGGGTGGTGCGGGAAAGACAGGGGGTGGAAGGGGAAGGAGGCTCTGGAATGTTGATGGACGCGGCGTTGCGCCACTGGGAGCGATGGCTCCGGCTCGGCCATTGGGCGAGGCGGCCGGGGGCGGGAGCCGCGGGAGGGGAGGGTTGTGGTGGTTGAAAAGCCGCCGCCTGGCTGAGCCGCGCCGCCAGTGCCGGGTGCGCGTTGCCAGCGGGTGGCAGGAGGGTGGCGAGTTCGAGTCCCGCCTCCGCGAGCCTGAGCCGCTTCTCTGGGCTGCCTCTTCTCTGGGCTCCCACACTTCGCTCCGGGGCGAGGGGAGGTCGGAGTGGTCGTTTGGTTTCCTCTTCCTCCTTTTCCTCTTTGCGTGGAGGCCGCGGCTTTCTCTGTGGGGCGCCAGCCCGCAGGGACAGACTTTGCCAGGAGTTTGTGCTGACTTCGGGCCCCGGCCCCCAACCCCTCCGCCGCCATGCCCGTCTTCCACACGCGCACCATCGAGAGCATCCTGGAGCCGGTGGCCCAGCAGATCTCCCACCTGGTCATCATGCACGAGGAAGGGGAGGTGGACGGCAAGGCCATCCCGGACCTCACCGCCCCTGTGTCGGCCGTGCAGGCCGCTGTCAGCAACCTGGTGCGGGTGAGTAGCGGCGGCCGGCCCGCCTCCTCCGCGCCTTCTCCCGGGAGCGACTTTGTCCCCCGCGGCCAACCTGGGAGTCCCGCGGCGCCCGCCCGCCCTGGGCCGTCGCGGACAGGTGTGCCCGGCCCCCGCCCCGCAAGGACCGGCCGGGGGCGGTGGCGGGGACCGGGGAGGGGTTAAGTTGGAAGGCTGGCTGGACTTCTGCGGCTCCCGCCTGGAAACTGCCTTCGTCTGTTCCCGCCCCGGCCGGCGAAGGAGCCGGGGAGCCGTGCTGCGGAGCAGTGAGTTGTCCCCACAGTGAGTTGCTCACCGTCTCTGAGCGAAGAAGCCTTTGCCCACCTGAGGAGAGGCATCACATTAAAGTGCAGTTAAGCGCGGTAGTTGCTGCTGTTCATACCCGCCCCGGAACGCCTCGCAGATGGCTCTGATACGCTGTGTGGTTCTTTGCTGCCTTGGAAACTCCTATTTTAAGTGTATGCACTATAAAAGGCAAAATTCCTACTTGGCGTGAGCCTGTCCTAAAAAACCCGAAACCAACCAATAACAAAGCCCAAACCTCCCAAGCATTTGGTTTTGATTTTTAAATTGGTGAAGGCTGGCCGCTCCTTATGAGTGCAGGAGTCGAGGCGGGACAGACCTGTAGTGTCCAGGCAAGGTCTGGAGCTGTCAATTGTTCTTGTTACATAGCTTCGAGTGTGAGTTACTGTTTGCTTGTGGGAAGCTAAAGGTGATGGAAATTGGCCTGACTCGACTTCTTGAAAGCAGTTATGTATAGCACGTCTCTTTAAGATCTGAGTACTTGCAGTATGGACATTACAGTCTGAGAAGTGCAAGTGACTAATACATTTGAAATGCTTTAGTCGTGTTAGCACTTTTATAATCGCCAAAAGAATAATGAACTGTTGCAAAGCAGAAATGTTTTGTTTGGTGTAGAAAGCACTGTGATGTTGCATACTCTTCTATTTCGTTAAGTATTACCTGGTAATACTTAGCCTGCACCTTTGTTGAGCTCGCATACAGATACTGAGTTCTTTTTTGAACATCACATGTTGCTTGCTCACTTTGAGTCCTGTCAAATTCTGAAGTAATTCCTGGCAAGCAATACCCCTTCTGCCAGTTTGCCTTAAAATGAATAGCTATGCACAGTTAAAATACTGTGTCACTGTTAACGGATGTATTAATGCACTGAGATCACGAGGCTTGTGGGTATAAGAAGCTGTCAAGATGACTAACATATGTGATGTGTTTATCACACTCTGGCCTGTAGTACTTGCTACTGCTGGAATAACTTGCCACTCTGAGGTTTTGCAGTTTACTACAGTATAACTACATCTCTTGGTCCCCATGACTATAAATATTACAGGCTGTCTAGAATACTTGTGCTTCTTGCTGACTTCAGCAGACACTTTTCTTTTTATGAAGGACAATCGTTCTGCAGCAATTAACTGATGTAATAGGTGTATTGGCTGTAAGGGTGTGGAGCATGTGTGTCTGAAATACTTTTCCTTGAAAGGAAAATGTTGGAATAATGCTTTGCTTCTCTGAGCTTACCTGGTAACACTGAGTTGTGTGACTATTTTTCCCCACCCTGCCTTTCTCTCAAAAGAAACTTGATCTGATAAAGTGTTGTTTATTAGAGAAATGCAGAAACAGAGTTAATTTCATTCTGCAGCTTGCAAATGCCAGCTCTTCTTTGGTTTTGGAAACCTGTGGTTTTCTTTTTTGCCTGCTAGCTAGATAAAAGGAAAGATTGTTGAAATTTTTTTTTTAATAATTCACAAAGAGCAAATAGAAGTGGTGTAATCTGAGGTGGTACTTACTAGAAAGATGCCCTGATCTGATAGAATACAGCTTTGACTACATTAGGAAAAATACAGAATTAAAGTTCTGTTTCCTATCTGGAGCTGTGTTTTCAGCACATCATTCTGAAGTGTAAAGGTATTTTGTGGAAGAGGAGCTTCACAGAAACAGGAGTATTAGTGCAGACAGGTGATTGAATTACGAGCCTTCTGGCGGCTTCACAGGTGACAGCAAAGATGGAGTTGTCAGTATAACCAAGGAAGCAGTGTAGCTGCTGGCTCGTGTTGTTTGCTGTTTGCTCAGGGTTCTTGGTGTAGCCTGAGTATCACAAAGTACGTAAAGGACACTAATGATGAGAAGAGAATTTTTTAGTGATAAATTTTCACACACAGCAGCACTGCTCTTCGGTTCCCCAGTCTATAGTAGTGACTTTGCAGTTTGGAAAATGCCTTATTTCATTGATCTTACTAATGTGTCTGTATGTAACTGCTGATAGCAGTGTTTGATGTGCTGAGATCCATTCCTGTGGAAGGCCTAGGAGATGTACTGTGTGGGGGAGTGGGCTAAGAAATTACTATAGAAATATGAGGAAGGACCTATGTGCAATAACTTGAACATTCCTGAAATGGAGTTAGCACTGTACACTATTCAAGATGAAACAGAAGTTGGTAGATCTGAGAGTCTTAAATTAAGATTATTAGATGAGTCTAAAGGGAGCCCTTCTCCTAAACATCTTGACTAGAGACCTCTCTAAGACAACTTTTCCTTTAGCATGCATTTCTGTATTTTCTGTCAGGAATGGTTATGCTGTATTTTAAGCTTTACCTGAAGCCATCTTAAATTATGTTTCTTTTAATGTAAAGTTTGCACACCCAAGAAAACCTACCATAGAGATGCTTCCTTGTCAGAACTTAACTGTAAAATAATCCCAGGGAAGACATAGTCTAAGTCATTGTTGAAGTTAATGAAATAACTAAATCTTTACAAGTTAGTCTTTCCTGTGGTAAAGTAACAAAGACTTGGTATTGTGTTAGCAATATGTGACAGTTTGATTCCACTGCATCTTGATTATTCTATTACGGAGTGGCTTTTGCACAATAATCCTCAAATTGTTTTGAAGTATTTTGATGAAATTTCTTATCTGTGGGGTAAGGTCCTCAATGCCTATGCAAAAATATAGCATATGGAGGTAAGCAGCAGAAGCTTTTTTGCACAGAAATCAACTTTGGCTGGAGCCAAGAATTTGAGGGAGAGGCTGCAGATGCCACAAAATTATGAATGTACTACATCAGTCCTTTTTTTAGCTGAAAATCTTAATGTTTGTATTGGCTTATGTTTGTAGTGGATGTGTGCCTCTTATGGGAAGGTTGGCACTTGGTATTTCTTTTAGCTAAAGATGTGACACTGTAAGTCAACAGAAGTGGCAGTGGTGGGTAATAGTCAGAACCACCTAATAGGTAGGGAATAATTTTGAGCTTGCTAAATAGCCTATGAGTTCAGTGAAAAGTGAAAAGAAATTTTGAATTCTAACTGGTCAAACCTCCAAGGAAGGAAATGAACCTTGTGATGGTTTTCTAGTTGTTTGGGGTTTTTTGTTTTATTTCTTGACTGTTTGGTTTTCTTGGTTCTATTTAAAAAAAAATACTTATCAGACTTTTAGCCTCTTTTAAAAAGAGGGATTTTTATCAAAGATGACTAATGATGATGCAGAAATATTAAACCAATCTCATACATTATATGAATAGCTTCATTTTATGGAGGAGAAAAAAACTGCTACTTTCCAGTAGTGAATTTACAAGCATTTATGTTCAGACTAATGTTATATTATTGCCAAACAAAGACAGCAAGTTCTACTCTGTTATAAGCTCCATTCATTTGCTGCCTTGTATGGATGCTGGCATTCTGTCAGTACAGGCACAGCCCACTCTGGTCACTTCTCTCTGCTGTTTCAGACAGAATGCCTCAGAGTAGTGTTGCTGTTGCTCTGCCAAAGACCAACAATACCATGGGTGAAGCTGCTGAGTTTGACAGATTGGGCAGTAATGATCTGCATGAAAATTAAGGTAGTAGAAGAGACTTGGGAAGCACACATAATCTAAAATACTGGAGCAGCTCAAGGAGATGTTGGGTTTTCAGAGGCTGGGCTGTTGAACAACATCAATGGTCTGAAAGATCTGACCTGCTTTACCTGAGACCAAATACTTGACATTTACCCTGTTTTCATGTCCTTCATTTTTGTAGAGCCTGGGGCATCTGAGCCAAGTGATGCTCCTTTGAAATGCTCATAATCAAAGTTTTAAGACACTTGTGGTAACAAATGAAGTGGCCAAGATCTTTTGGAACAGAGATCTCCTCTGAAAAAAACAGTGCTTGTGTATTTGATGATGCAACTTCTGCCTTTCCATCCTCTGTGCTGTCCTTTTGTTTGTGAGTCTGTTTCACAAGAGTCTGTATGCATCCAGTTTCTATTACGTTATTTTTTTTAATGGGAAAAAATGGCTTTACTCTCTATTAAATTGTTGATGACCGCATTTCTCAAGAAGGTGTTATTGTTGGATGCTGTGATCTGCCTTTATTTACCTATTGAGATTTGGAGGCTTACAAAACACTACTGACACTTTTTTGCATCTCAGTTACTAACTGTGGCTAGCAAGTCAGGCTAATCATCAGGAAGGGTCTCTTAGGTTATAAATATCCTGTCTCATAGTCATGGTTTATTAAATGTTTCCTTTAAGTAGATATGGGTCAAACACTATTTTAAAATGTAAATAAATGCAGTCTAGAGTAAGATTAAGCTTAACTGTAGGTTGTACTTGATGAGAACAAGACCCTACAGTACCGGGTCAAACAGTCATTTGCCAGAGGGTTTTGTGACTTTCTGAAGTTGTGAGGTCAGTCCCTTTAAACTGCCACCAGCTGAAACCCACACCATCTAGGCACAACTAGATCCACCCAGGATAGCTCTTAAAACAGGTTAAACTTTGTACCAGTACTTTGATATAGGCAAAGTTTAAACCAAACAAAAAAGTTTTTTATGGGAATGTTGCATTTAGTGTAGCTATAGCAGTTGTCCAATCTCATCTTAGCAGATGAAGAAGTAGTAATCTTCAAACCCAAAGCCATTGACGTGTTCTGACTGCACATGCATGCACCTCTGTCAGCTGAGAAGTTGCCTGGGGTTGCGGGGCCATTCAGAAAGAGCTGTCCATTTTCCCCGGACAGGCTGTAAATTGCCTACTGATACCTGCAAACCACCAGCTTGGAAATCACCTATTTAAATGAATTTGTGAAAAATGCAGGCTGCCTTGAAATCGGTGTTCTGATTGCAGCAGCAAAAGTCAAATATGTGGGTAAACACCTGGAATGAGGAGAAATGGTCTGACTGTTGTGGAAAGTGGATGGTAAAACAGCTTCATCATCCTAAGTTTCCTAAGAGAGGAGTGAGCTGTTATGAGCAGCTTAGTGTTTGTCTTTTTTGAGGGAAAAATTAGCTCGCAATATTTACATTTGTGTTTATGTATTTATGTATCTTGGAAAAGGAAAAAGGTAAGCTCTTTTTCTTGCAGAATTTTCTGCACAGCACAGAAGATGAATCTGAAGGGGTTTGTAGTTTCTGCATTTTTTCTTGATGTTTGTAACTTGTCATGGGATATGTATAGATCTGGGCTCCCCATCTCCAGTTGTTATATTGTTAGATATTGAAGCTGAAATAAATGGTTGTTAGAGCAGATCGTTTGAACTCTACAGAACTCAAACCTAGTGACGAGTGGAGGAGTACTAGAATAGGCCTAAAGATCTCATGAGAGAATTAGTCTTTTCACTACAGGTTTCCAGGTCTTATCTATACGTAGTAGAAAACTGTGATTAGTGTTTTACAAATAATAAAAATGGCCTTTTTTTGAAATGGAACATCTTACTTCAGTGAACAGCAATTTCTTCAGGGATCATTTGCCATATTGTGGAAACTGTGGCCATATGCTCTGAGAAAGTGGATAAACCCCATTAGGGTGTGTGCATGGGAGGGACTGGAAGAAGAGTGATTAATCAGACAGAAAGCAACTTTGTAATAACAAAAGCACATCATAAACTTCTTTCTTGTTTTTATCTGTTAGGAATTATCTTTACATAAGTGATAAATTAGTTTCTGATTTGAATGGAATAATCTCTTTGTTCTATTATTGTGTTTGGATACTTAATTTATACCAGTCTCCTCCATCAGCTTTAAAGGGAATCTTTTGTTCTCTGTTCCTTTAAATGTACATAGAGATGGTGAATGTCTCCATTAGTAATTACATACAGCTTGCTTTTTTGGGCATAAAAACTGAGAATATTATTGTGGAATGGATAGTCGTTAAGTGGTAGTTGGACTAAAAAGTTCCATATGCCAAGAATCAAGTGAATACCACTCCTGCTCTGGAAAACTTAATATATGCTTTCTGCGACATAAGTCAGTTACACTAGGAGTTAAAGCCACGTTGAGGGCCAGTGTTTTAGCAATTTATTGTTCCTAATGTCTTGTAACTTCAGAGAGTGACGTAGTTTTGCTTTGTACTTTGAAACAAGAAGATATTTTTCTCTACATAGTTATATTGGGCTGTAGATGTGGAATTCCTTTTAGATACTAGTAAAAAATGAACCAAACAAAACATGGTTCAGAACTGTGTAGCTTCAGAACATAAATGGAGTAATTTACAAGTGTTTTCCCTTTCCTAATCTTTGAGAGGACTGGATGGGGGTGGACCCAAGCTATGGTTTTAAAAATGTCAGCAAATGTGATCTTAATGCTGGTTACTGGAAATGATGCCAATTAATTTTTCCAAAGGAGAGAAGAGGCCAGTCCTAGTCAGTTCTTGCCTTGAGTACTGCTTGATTTTGGTAGTGGCTTTGCATATAACAAAGACCAGCTTTTTGTCCCTACTGCTCTGTTGTACAGCTTGTATTGCTCCTAAGCTCTTGTTTCTGGCAGCATTGTTTTACTAAGTCTTACTGACTTGATATCACTCACGCTGAAAAGCAAGTCAGACTGGCAAACTATACCTTAAGAAACATTGCAGTGTAATATTTTTTTTCTTTAGTGACACAAATTATATTCTATTACTCAGTCAAATGCTGAGAAGCAGTTCTTGATACAGAACTTGCCTCTGTAGCCACCGTTCTTAGTTTCTGCCAAGTGATATCCTTCCTGAGACCTATCTTTAAACACAGCAATAGGAGCATTGTTGTTATTGAATTTGAACAGTAAAGTGGGTTTTTTTTGGTAATGATATAGCTGTTAAAAGTTTATCCACTAAATTAATTACAATGTTTAGTTGTATAATTTCTTCCTTAATTTTTATGACAACATACAGGAGGGTCTTAACTCTAAATATTATCCTGTAGTTGGAGTCTGAAGTAACAACTTGTGTTGAACTGTGGAAATACACCACAGATGAGTAAATATTGCAGCTTCCTTCATTTCAGAAGATACTTTGTGGATACAAGATGACTTGCTGCATGGGTAGATGAAATGGTTAAATCAAGGCTGGATCTTTTCAGTTACGAATATTTTACCAATAAGTGTCTCTTTTAAACAAAAGCCTAGCATCATAGCAGCTCAAAACTGAACCGGGCGGGGGGGATGGGGGCACGACCCTAAGTGCATAATACTTGGAAGTAGGTTTGGTTTGTCCATGTACTAAGTCAGGCCCTAGTGCATCTGTGAGGATGTGAAAAACTGATTAGAGAATTAATAGAGGAGGTCAAACCTTTCCTTTGCGTATTTTACATAACAATTAAAGTATACTGAGGTATGACTTGTACTTGCCTATATCCTGAGACTAGAACTAAAGATTTGTGTCAAAATATACTGAACAGTTCACTTGGGAACAAATACATTATTCAGAAATCAATATTGTTCTGAAGCTTCAGGATAGCTATTTATAACTCAAATAATGAACAATGGATAACAATTCTGACTAATGAAGGGGGACAGAAGCAAAAACCTGAAAACCTCTTCATTGTCAAAGGCTTTCCAGAGTTTCTGAAACTGTCCGCTCAGTGACTCTAAGATGATAATATCAAACTCTTTCACTGAGAAAGCTTGTGTTGGAACAGTTTCCCAGTATCCTGACTGCATGGGTAGGGTAGGAAACTGATGATTCATGTCGGGTTTCTCATGTAAAGTATGGAGAAAAGAAACAAGCTGTTTCTGTTGGTGTTGGCCTGGAATACTTGTAAAGAGACCTGTTGTAATAATGTTGCATTGCATATTCCATCAGTGGTTATACCCAGAGAATAGCAAATGTAACTTGATCTTCTTTCAACAAATTTTCCTTGTGCCAACCTCTCAGTGCATCTTGGGGACCTGGGAAAGCTGAAGGCAGATATTCTCAGAAAAGGTAGGTAAATAAAGCTTCAAGTACATTATTTTTTCTGTGTTATGGTCAGATGTCCACACCTGTCCCACAGGTGGCCCACATCTTGTCTTTCTTTTGCTGCTGTATTTACACAAGCATTTTTGGTCTTTGATGCCTCTCCCTAGTTACAACTCTAGATAGACTTTGGGATGGACCCTATCCCTGCATGCTTATCTAATGTGTCTGTTCCTCCTGGCATGAGCACTGTGTTCAGCCAGGCAGGCCTCCTGCCATTTTTCCTTGTCTTCCTG
Source organism: Atrichornis clamosus (assembly GCA_013400975.1). Lineage (NCBI taxonomy): Eukaryota > Metazoa > Chordata > Aves > Passeriformes > Menuridae > Atrichornis > Atrichornis clamosus. Next base: position 72,387 of record WBMZ01012910.1, on the reverse strand, counting down.
CTCATCAAGGTGAACCAGCTTGGAGTAGGTGATCCTTCAAAATCAACCAACCCTCTAGAACTTCTCTTCTTTCTAAGACTGTATCCCATGTGATTTTTCCAGTTAGGTCCCTGTAGAGGCTAAATCTGTTCTGAAGCTCAGGGTCTGACTTGTCTAGTTTCTTCCTTTCAGGATTCATCTAATGGTCACTCCAGCTGATGTTTGCATTCCAAATTGATTCTTCTCTGTTCCTAACAGCAGAATGCCTTCTACCTTTGGCTCCTCAATCTGTATCTACCAATTAAAGATAATTAGAGCTTACAGTCTGTGAAAGGAAATGTTCAGGCAAGCAGTTTTCATATTAAACTGATTTTTTGTGATGGCCTAAGAAGGTTTGACTTGAGCAAGTATCATGCATAATCTTTGTACTCAAGTACATATGGTGCATAAATAAAATGATGAGTAACAGAACTGAGAAAGTACTGCTTTAGTTAGTTTTACAAGCTTTGTACTCAGATATCTTTGAGTATGCAGCTTAAAATGTCTGGTTATGTTACAGCTGTTCTGGTCTCATTCCTCAGTGTTTAACTTCCGTTTGTGGGAATAGTAAAAGACAATGGTACTCAATTTGAACTGCATTTTAGTAGCTGAACCTTAGCATGAAGTCAAGACAAACCTGTCCCTCCTTAAATGCTGAGAAGCACATGAGAAAATAGCTGTGGTGATAAATTTCATAAATGGGTACAATCACAGAAGTGCCAAAGTAGCAGTATGAGAAATAGGGGTTAGTTCTGCACCCCTGAACTGATGAGAGGCACTCTGGTCACCTTAGTTAAGTCATTCTGTGATGGCAAACAGTGATGACTGTTCTCAATCTTTCTCTTTGAACAGATGCATTAAAATGGGAAGCTCTTTAAAGGCTGAGCCAGGAAGGTCCATATCAACTTTCTTGCCCATTCTCATCTTTCAGCCGTTTTGTGGGTATCAGCTCCTGAGTTTCAGAAGAGTCTGACTCTTCCTGTCAAGCAGGGAAGCTGTTAAAAGTTGTCATCTAGAACTTGAATTATTCCAGCTGAGTTTTTTCCTCTGCTGTCTTCAAACTTCTTCCTGAGTTTGGAAGAGGCCTGCATATTGCAACTGTTTTGGATGAGGGAAGCATTGATAAAACTTTCTTCTCTTATGCAGGCTTTGTTTGTTTGCCTGCACAAATACTTGCCAGACGAGCAGAGATTGACTTTAACTAGACTAATAGTATATGTGAGACACAGATATCCTGTAAGCTGCAAGAGTTTTTGGGTGGATTTGGTTCCTGGTGACTGCAAACTGTTACAATTAGAACTAATGGACTTCTCATAAATTAGTATAATACCTGTCTGTGCATAGGCAATGAATGGTTAAACTGTTCGGCTCAAAATGGGTTATAGTAGTACATAATTGAGTGAAACAATTAATGCTAAGTGTTAACTGTATGCAAGCTGGCATGTTCAACCTACCTATTTAAACTCTGGAAACCTTGCAAGTTGCTAACATACATTCATGGACTGCCTTAGGAGAAGTTTTTAATACTGAGGTGTGTGATGCACTGATTATTTATTTGAAGAGTTAGCACTAGAGAAAAATTACTGCATCAAGCATCCAGTTGAAAGTTACTGAAAGTTTACTTGCTTTGATATGTCTGGTACCTACTAAAATCATAGGGTTTTTTGTAACTTTGCTCAAGATTAATCACAAAACATGTTTCACATTTCAACCTCTGAATATGTATACAGGTGTCTATATATCCTTCAGCTAAATATTCAAGGGCTTATTTGTTTTTACACTTGATAATAAGTTTTCTTTCAAGTATTGAGTGGGCTCTGTGACCACTATCTCAATTTACTGCATAACTCTTACAGGTTTTTAGGTGAGCTAACAAATTAAACTGATTAGTGTTTGGACTACAGTGAAAATCACTGTCATGATACTAGCTGTCTTTCCAGCTTTTGTAGCACAATAGTTGTGCTGAATAATAGAGACAAATAAATGGGGTTTCTCTCGAACTACAGAGCAGTACAGAAAGGTCTCTTTTTATTTAGCTTGCCCTGATACAATGACAAAAAATGGATTGTGAAAGGCTAGTAAATGCCAAACCACTGGCTTAACTGTAGCAAGTGAAATGCTCTTTGAGTCTTTGCCACACCTATAAAATGCTCCCTTTTTCTCAAAAAATCAAGGGATGGGGAGTGGGAACCTCAGTAAATTTTAGGTGGGTTTCAGTTAGACTTCAGTATTTCTCTGAGGATAAAAATGTAATAGCATGGCATTTCTTTGATTTGTCTTCAGTTAATGCTGGAGAAGACCTGCATTCCTTAGCTCTCTGACTAGATTCCACTGGCACTTGAGCTGTCAGACCAGCTGAGCCCAGCCCATTTCCCATGCAGTGGAAAGAATGTATTTTTCTGTTGATTTCTTTTTTTTTTTTTTCCTCCCCCTCTCCCTGCTTCCCAGCTTGACATCAGTGATTATTGTAGTTCAAAGTCATGGAATATAAAGTGTTTTATCTGTCAAGCGCAAGTAAATTTCTTGCATAACAACTTTCCTCTGGCAATGTGGGGAGGGGTGAGGCTGGGAGATACAGTTGAAAGATCTGGTCTATTCTCCAATTACTCAGAGTAGTGAAATGCTAAAGATACTTTGTGAACCTGAAGTGGTTACTAACACTACAAAGCATTGTTGCAGCATATTTTTGAGTAGTTGTCTTGCAATTTTTTGTTGTTGCAAAGGGCAAATTTTTCTGGACAGGGCTTTTTAGCTGTCAGCATCACCAAAATATTTAAAACCAACTTGCTCACTGTGTGGCAATAGAGGTAATAAACTGTGAAGGCATTTGTAAATTTGATGGATCTAGCATTTGTTCTCACAACTGAATGCAATTTCTTTATTGAGATAGATTTTACTATTAGCTTGTTAGATGGCCCAAAAACTCATATTTCTGTTTAGTATAGTATAGTGATTGTTCAGAAGAGTGGTTCTGTTCTGTTGCTATTCACTTTGGAACAACTTCCTCAAATAGGACAATGTTGGGAACAAGGGTAGTAGCTTCCTGTTATAGGGGTTGCTTTTCTTTGGATTTATAGCAGCACTGATGTTTCTTTTCCCAACTGCATTATTGTAGCTGGTACAGAAACTTCATCTCCAAATGTATTTAAAGGCTTTTTCATTAATGTCTATTAAACTTTTAAGAGGATTTTAACAGTTAAAAGTGGGTAGGTCTTTAATATCTGTTTCCTATAGTGGAGTTGATTTGTGAACATTCTTGTAATGCGACACAGCCATGCATTACTGTTATATGTGAAGTGGATGATTTTGTGTGTTTGTACAGTGCTTAGCATGATGGAGCTCTAAAATGCTAACAAATTGCGGTGAAAAAGAAGAAAAAAAACTGTTTTAAAGAAGTTGAACTTTCTGATGTCTCTTTATGATTAAGTGTCAAATTTAAAGATTAATTTTTAACACCAGTTTATAGAGGCTATGCTTCTCTGCAACTTCCAGACTAACAGTGACTATGATATTCCTTTTGTATGCAAGAGGTGAAGCCACGCTTTGACCAGCTTTGCCAGTAATGGGAACTTACTAAAGAACCAGTTTTAGCCTAGATAATTGTATGGCACTGGACTGTAACCCTCAAATTGCTTGCTTATATTACCTAATTTTCTCTCACGGTTTCAACTGGAGTATAGCTCTGAATTGAGTATAGCTCTGGAACATGAAGCTACTATTGATAAAATCTGTCCATCCTGTCATATTCAGAATTCACTGCCTACAGGAACAGGGCCAAACAAATCCATTGGTATAAAGAAAATGGCCACAGATTTCAGTATTATGTGAACTGGGCTTTCCAGTAGGGACTGCAAGGGTAGGTGTTATACTTTCATACTGTTTTAATTGGGTGAACAAAGAGAAAGATAATGTAATGCTTATTAATGTTAGTCCAAAGCACTGTTTTAGAAGTAGGGTGGCTTCAGCAGTGCTTTGGGTGGAAATAGGTTTTAATAGCTCAATGCTGACTGTAAAAGTGGCTAAGAGTAAATTGTACTCTAGATACATGGAAAATAATAATTGTTCTGAGAGTGAAATTAGGTCTGTAGAATGAATTAAATGATAATTCTCAAAAGAGTCAGTGACAACTAGGACTGGGATTACACCATTCTTACTGGTTATGTCATCCCTTAGTAGATTTTGACTACACTGGTAACATTTGTTTCTATGCCATAGTTCATAAACTTTTACTACAAAAACCCCAAACCCTTCATCTCTTCAAAGTATATTGTTTTTCAGTGTGAGTCAAAAAAGAAATAGCAAATGCTATTGAAAGTAGTTGTTTTAAAAGCCTTTTTTGATGTGGTAGTAGTTTGTTATATGACCATATAGTAAGCTTAAGATTTATTAAAAACTAATTTTAACAGCTGAATAAGTCTTCATCTAACTTGGAATTAATGCTGCATCAGACACTGCTCTTCTTGATTTTTTTACCATCCTCTATCAGTTATTTCTGCTGAGTGGCTGCTTTTTAATAATTTGCAAATTCTTTGTGGTGACTCTGCACATAAGTGGGTCATCTTCTACATGCTGAATTCCTTGCAGAGCTGGTGTAAGTGGTCATGAGCGCTGAAAGCAAAATCAAGCTGGAAAATAATCACATGGTATCAAGTTTCTGACACACATTTTTAATGGTGCTGTAAATGAGTACTGTCCCTTGGAAAACAGCCTACCATTTCTAGTTACATTCTCTTTAATGTAACCAGATATTGTTGTAGCTAATTAAAAGATTGCATTTAACATGTGAGCAATGATTTACACCATGAACTTGCTGTACACTAGAGTTAACTGTTAGTCAAGTAAAGTGAGACTTATGAAAGACAAATTGTCCAGTATGCTACAGAAGGGGGATAATTGCTATAAACCACTGTATAGTTTGTATCTTGTTAGTCAAGAAAGATTTGCTGTAGAAGAGCTTATGCCAAAAGATTAATTCTGTGAGTTTCTGTTGCTTCAGCCATATATTAGTGAGCACATGAAAATATTTTTAATATAATATTAAAAACTCAGTGAAAAATATTACTTTGTCAATAAAGGAATTCTAGATGAGTTTGTTTTTTCTTTCTCATGCTTATAAGTTTTGTTTTCTTGCAGGGAACAATTCTTACTATGAGTTTGAGGGGGGGGGGGAAATCTGTTCTCTGGAACCACTGATGATCTAGGAGGGAGCTGATGAGGGAAGTGTTGCCACCCATTCTGTGGAAGAGGGAAAATCAGTGTTGAACAGTCTTGTATTCAGAAGTCAGTAGAAGCTTATAACAGCTGGAAGATACTAAAATTCAATACCTAGTAGCCATCCTACGTTTTCAGTTTTGGCATATTAAAATGCCTCATTTAGGTAACAATACCTGTCAAATCAGCAGTGTTTTCAAAAAGGAAAATGGGTTATTAAAGGGAACAACAGATTTTGTAGTTAATTAAATGGCAAAGGAAAATTAAGGCACTTATATTGGACATCTGCCTTGTACCTGATTTAGTCAGTTACTTCTTGAGTAACTTTCAGATGCAGAACAGTAGAGAAAGAAACTCTACATTTCTACATTTGAAAATTACTCAAGAAGTAATAGGGAACAAATTATTTTATCTTTGCTTTTTTTCAGCTTCTTGAATATTTTGTGTGCCAACACAAGGATAAGTGGAATAATAACTTAGTATTTTTGTTACAGAGACCCCAACATAACTTAATTTGTCATTCTGATAAGCGAAAAAACATACTGGGGAGAAAGTCAGTTACCAGCTATTGCAGCTGTAACTTGGGTTGGTTTAGAGTTTCTGCAGTGCAATATTGATCTGTATCAGAATCACAGATTCTCATAGGCAGCTCCACTATATCTGGAATCAAATCTGTCATTTGCTTGATATGATCTATGCAATTCTATGGTGAGACTTCTCTATTACCAACAGGGCCAAAAAGCTTCAAGATTATTGAACTTTCCAGATGCTTCTACTTAACACTTGAAATGCTTGGAGAACAGGATACATCTCAATTACTGGGACAGGAGGGAGATTCTTATCAACCAAAATCTTCTCCAACATACAGATATTAGCAGATTGTCAGAGATGGTGTAAATCTACCTGCAGAATCATGCAGGTCTTGGTTTCTTGATTTTCAGACATCTGAATAATGAGAAAATTTAGCTTCAAAATCATGTTATCTTTTAGTATAGTACTAATGCTTGTATAGATCTGCAGCAGGATTTATGTGGAGGTGTTCTGAAGCTAGTGACCACAGATCTGGGTACATGGAAATGAACTGGATGAGCTTTTGGAGTCTGCATGTGGTTTGGTATGTGGTGTCTTCTTTGGATTTTCTTGTAAGGTAAAGGTAGCTATTTACAGCTGTCAGTCCCATTTGTAGGGGACAGATTGTCTGCAGTTGCTGTATCCTATTTTTCCTGGTGAGTCTTGTATGTGCCCAAGGGTCAGAGATGATTTATGTCTTCTATTATTTGACTGAAGTAGAGTTATAATGTCCTAAAGTAATATTACTTTGAAGTACTGGTTTGGAAAAAGAAACTCTTCTCTTGATACAAGAACTAATTTCCAATTTAGAATAGTTCTGTAAAAGGTCTCACATAATCAGTGTGTGTTTGTTTCCCTTCTGTTAAGTTAATCCTGTAATTAGCCAAACCATCCAGCCTCAGCTCTGTACTGGTAACAGAGTTAGTAGGTACTAGCAGCATGAATAAGTCTTTTGGTACCCAAACGATATTGCTTTCTGGTTTCCATATGGTTCTTGTTTCATAGTTCTGTATTTTATTTGGACAGCAGGATTTCCTTAGCCTCAAGCCAATTAAATTTTTCTTAATCACCAATGTAGACAGGTAGGTCAGTTTGTTGCTATTGGGGACCAGATGGCTGGTGTGTTCTAATTTGCTTGCCAGATGACTTTGAAATTGTACCTTGCTATGCCTGGAATGCAGTCTCCAGGGCAATCATGAGAAAACCAGGAGTCAGTGCACAGCTTCCATGCTAGCTGAAAGGACAGTGTTCTGATTCAGCAGTCTCTTTAGCTTCGTGCCCGGCTTCAAGGAGAAGTTGTGACTGATTCACTGGTGGTACATATATATTGTTCATTTGGTGTAAACTAAAAGCAGGAAGAGAATTTAGCTGCATGTTTCTTTGGACTTTTTTCAGTCTAATTGCATTGGCCTATTCCCCTGCAGAGAAGTAGAAAATCCTAAAGATTGTTATAGGAGTGTTAAACTCACTGATTGCAGATGACATATCCATCACATTTATCATTTCAAAGCAAGATGAGTGGAATGATGAAGAAATTAGAAATTTGTTCTGCTGAAGGTTTCTGACAGCCTTTGAAGGAAAACCAGAAGCTTGTGTTTTAAAAAAAAAAGTTGTAGCTGAAGACTGTTTTTCAGTCTTACTGAATGAGCAAGATTAGATTGTGAGGTGTGACCTGTAAACCTGTTCACTTTGATTTTTTCAAAAAACACTTCAATGTTGCTTGACTTTACTGTTCACAGTTGGCAAAAAATTTGTTTACTGGAAGTTGTTTGCATATGATAATTTTTGAGTGACTTGTAAAATTTAGATGAGACCAGGTAATTTCATGATGTACCCCAAAGCTGTTTGACTTGTGTCTGACAAAGTTTGATGCTAGACTCCTATGCCAGGGTGTACACAACCCTGTTTTGACACATCTACCACATGGATTATGGCAGCTAAGGGCAAAGGCATGATAAACATTCACTCCCAACACCTGTATTTCTAAAAGACCTGAGTGAAATAGATTGGAATACCAACAACTGAATTTTCTTGATAGTGTAAGTAAAGACAGTGTGGGTTGCAATCAAAATACTCTGACTTACAAGAACAAAGGTAAACAGAAAATTTTGCTTTTTTTTTTTTTTTTTTTTCCTGCCAGAGCTTCTTCCCAAGAGCTTTCCATGTATTTGGACTCTGGTGACTGGTTTCATAAAAGGAAAACTGAACAATTGTGAGGTAGTTACTGAGCCCTTGGCACTTCTAAAGCCACTGAGACAAACTGTCTCTGAATCAGTGTGGGATAAAGGACCAGCTTCTAGGCCTTCAGTGGATAAGCCCTGTCCAAGGGGTGAACGCTGACAGGTGTCGGATTCACGACTGATGCCATTAATTTCAGTCAACATTTTCCTTATGTTGTTGTGTGTAAGACCCCTCAGTATGTAACCTGCATTCAAAATGCTTTCATGAGGATTTAATTCTCTCGGCCCATGTTGTGTTTTTCAGTCTGAACGGAAATATATGTCATTTATGCCAGAAAGGAGTAAGCTTAAATTTGGTGTAACTGTGGCTGGCTTCCTGCTCAACTTGATGCAATATTCCTAGTTATGAGATCTAGGCCAGTTTTGCTTTCTTAAAATGCAGAATGTATGGAAAGCTTAAAATGCAGGATGTGTGGAAAGCATTGGCAATTCCATTCTGAGATGGATTCTGGACCTGGCTATGCAATGTAAAGACTGTTGTCACTGTAGAATTAAAGCAAATACTTAAGTTTATTTTTTAAAAACATCTAAAGAAATTGGAAAAGAAGTTGCAGGGAACCTGATGGAGCTGCACTGGTGTGTAAGAAATTTTTGATGTGAAATTTAATGCTCCTATTATTGTGTCGCGATCTGTCCTGGAGGCTTGCAAAACCTGGAAGAATGCATAAACCAAGAACTGAATTTTTGTGAGCTGTCCTATGGTAAAGTTGCTTTTACAGCATACAGACTAGATCATATTGTATGGCACTTGGATTTCTCAAGCAAAACACATACTGTAGCTTATTTTGGGGGGGAAATGTGAGGTTCTGCTAGTAATAACCAGGGGTGTTATGTGTTCACTGGATGATGATGAGGGAATATTTTTAGGCTCCTCGCTAAAATGACAGATGTTTTAAATTAGCTTCTGGAACATTGTAAGAACTAATTCTTCTAAGGTCATCTTCCCTTTTAACAGGGGAAATCATATAAGTTATGAGGAAAATTCCACTTCCAGCATTTGGCAAGTTGTCAAACTGCTATTGTCAATATAGACATTCAGAAGAGTGTTTAAAAAAGTAAATAAAACAAAATGACCCTCAAACTATGGGCTTTGAATTATTTGTGTGTTTTATTTGATATGATACATGAAGTAAAAAGAGTTAGATATTACTGGGTGCTTGTGGTGTCGGTTTAAACAAACCCTTAGAGAATTACAGAAGCTGAAACTTTCTCCTTCTCAATGAACAGCTGTTGTTTACTATATCCAGCAGGCTCAGAAGGTGGGCAAGGGACCTCATGGGGTGCTTATGTCTTGTCTTTCCCGCCGTAGAAACAGACATGATGAAAAGCTGCAAAATTGATTATAAGGAAAAAACCTCAGCCTGATGAAAATGTATTCTTTCTTTTCCATGGAGAAAATACTCCACAAGAGGAACCTTAAAGCATACTGGTTGTCTACTAATCAGTGGCAAAGAGGAGTGCCTGAGACTTACCAACAAGGTTAAAAGCCAAAAAGCAGAAACCTTCAAGCTTTTCCTGCTGCTTATAGCTACATTCCTGGAAGGTTTTTCAGTGGCATATATGCCCTTTGACTTGTGTGTGTCCCACTTGCTTTAAATTTTTTTACTTATCTGCTTTTGTTCCTTCTTTTTTTGAGCAGGGAGCAAGCAGGAAAATAGCTCACTTTTTATTCAACTGATTTGTCTCTAATCTTCAAAGAGTATGGAAGTTAATATAGATGGGTAGAAATTGTAACTATGAAACTGTCTTGGTAAGGTTTGCTTGAGAGCTTCCCTTACTCTGTAACATGCAGTGTTGAAGTTAGAGTCCTTTTACTGTGTCAGTCAGGGCAATTTCTTTGGAACCATGAGTAACTGCCACTTCAATGTTGTGTAATAGCAGAAGCTTCTATATCACTCTGTCACTTGCCAGTTAGTTAAGGAAAGATTATCTTAGGAGGTAAGAATATCTGAAACCCAAATAGGAATCCTATTTTATTTTCTATATGTGTACTCTTGGATAGTAATAAAATGTGTATTTCTCAGATGACTGTTTCATATTAGCATGAAGTTGGACAACCTGCCTGTCTGGAAGTAAGAACATGTAGATACTACATCTTGAGGAAAAAAAAAATCCTCATTTTCTTGGTATTGTATTGTGGAGAAGGTAGTTGAGTTACCTTGTGTTACACTACAGTGTGCCCCAAAATTGCTTAGGTCATGGAAAATTTTATCTGAAGAAACAGGATCTTGTGAAAATTAAGTAAGACACAAAGCAACAAAAACCCCTAACCACCAAGCTAGAAGGGCAAACCCACTAAACTTTTTTGAGGATATATATTTTTAGTCATGAATGTGGCTTCATGTTTTGAGACTTTGCCTGTTAAATGTTATGTGGAGTACATTTGTTCTCTACATGCCATCTCTATACCTTGGCTGCAACTGCAAAGAACAACTTCTGGAATGGTTTTTATATTTAAACAGATTCAGGGAGTGCATCCTGTATTGGTGCTTAAAATAAGATTGAAAGTCCTTTTTACTAGAAAGGTAGTGAACCTTTTTAATTGAGGCATCATAGAAGCTGCTTGAAATCTTGTGTCCTGTCTGTGTGGTATGTAGTGCTGAGAATATGGATAAACTTGGAAGAGAAATGTTGGAGTTTAGGACAGTTTTCTGAGGTTAAAACTCTCCACAAAAAAATGGGAAATGACTCATATCCTATGTTACTTTCATTTGAAGACTAAAGATCCTAGCTAGTTAAACGAAAAAATGTCAATATATATGTGCATCTATAAATATATAAAGTGGGTGTATATCTGTCTCTATAATTAGTTGATAATGCTTCTTTGAGTAGTGAACCTACATGTGTTCTTTTATAGAAGAGACTTATCCTTTCTAGATTGAATGATGAAATGCTTTTTGTATCGTCTAGTACCCCACGTCAATATAAAATAATAATAGCAATTGCTAGAATGACCTTCAACTCAAAGTGCCCCCCACTTTGTATGCTTTATTTTTTTGCATTCTTTAAAGACTTTATGTCCTCAAATATTTTTTTTCAATGTACTGAACTATATGCAGATTGGTACACCTGCAAGAATATAAATCTTGAAGGCATGGTTCTTGGAAATAAAGTATTGCTCTTCATTTTCACCTAGTGACAGTCTTTCATCTGAACGATGTGATCCAAAATTACTGGAAATTACTCAATTTTTTTGTCATCTTGCTCATGCATATATGCATGCAAACTTGTGAGAAATATAAAGAATGTGTTCCATGGGTGCAATGGAAATACCTAAATCAAAGCAGGAATCCTCTCTGGTGGGTCATGAGATAGATTTCGAGTCATAGTCTTGAGGCATTGCCATGAGTTCAGGAGTCAAAGCAACTCTGCAGTGCCATGCACTAGAAGGGTGCATGACTGTTGGTGAGCCTGCACCGAACACAAGAGACAGAAATCTACTATGAAATTCAAGATCCTTAACTTTTTTTTTGTTCTTCCTTTCATTGCTTTTAAGTATCTCTGTGACTAATTGTGAGTGTAGTACTAAGAGATTAAAAAAAAAAAAAGTAGGCTAGGCTGCATCTGTTTGAAGCAAATTAAATACTCAGGCCAATGTATTTCTTTGAAGTTCCTCTGAAAAGGACCAGACCAGGGAGACACAGTTTTTGGCAAGCAGCAAAAATTTGCAAGGAAACAGTGCTTCTGGAAGGCTGTATGGCATTAGAGTTGGCAAGTGCTGTGCATACTGACACACTACATCTTCTGTCAAAAACCAGTGAATCTTCAAGCACCAGCTGATCAGAGATTTTCAGGGCTATCTTGTCTAGCTTGAGCAGGTCTGGCAGCTCTTAACACAAAGTAGTGTCTGGTTTAAAGACCTTCTGCTTTGTGGTGCCTTTCTGAATAGCTTATTCAGCTGGAAAATACAGCGAACAAAGGAGCTGGAAATATTTTGTCAAGTTGGTGATCTCACAGTTCAGAGAGTCAGCTACCAGTTATAAAGACTTCTATTGTATAACACAAGAGCTAGTGTATAGAAAACTCCAGATCTTGCTCTATCTCTTTCTTTATTAGCTTCTGCATAATTAGTTTTTGCCTAAAGGATGGTGTGAATGTGGATGTGGGATGTATTCTCAGTAATTAACTACATTTTTCTAATAGAACAAGTTGACTAGCAGAAGGGTGTTTTTTTTTTTTTTTTTTTACTTTGAACTTGATTTCTGACTTGTGGGGATTAGAACAGAGAGAAACCTTCAGACTTTAGTGACTAAGTTTTTACAACTAAGTGCAGAAAAAATAGTATTGTTTCTGTTGAGAGGAGGAAGAGGGAAAAGTGTGTGTCTGTCTGTCCCCATTTAATGAGTAGAGATGTTGGTAGGAAGCAACTTATGATTTCTAACACATTAAAGTTAACCACAGTATATAATGGTCTCAAAAGTAAACACAGCAACAAGAACCTGCTGAAATAAACTATCATTAGCATAAAGCAATTTTTTGTTATTTTACTGTTTGCTTTTATCTGGCCTTGACATTGCAATTGATTCTTAAGTATGACTTTTTTCTCCTACAGGTTGGAAAAGAGACTGTGCAGACAACAGAAGACCAGATCTTGAAAAGGGATATGCCACCAGCATTTATCAAGTAAACTAATTTTATTGTAAATCTTCTATTATGGGTACAGAAAACCTATTCCAATGCCAGGAACAATCTTTTTGGCAGCAGTGACTTGTCCTGTTACTTTCTGTATATATGAGTACATATATATGGTATTTCTTCCTTTAAAAATAATAACAAAAATAAATCAGTAGTAATAGTACTTAGCTGTGTGCCACTGTAGGTTTGCCTAACAGTGCCAGAGACAATGTGATGTCTCAATCTTTTGTATTTATTTGGCTGATGGAAAAATGTGAATTTGTCAGTATAGGCAGCTGATAGCATAACTGCCTGGAAAGCCAAGATGTTTGAAGAGCAGTGACCTACTGCAGGCAGTGTAGTAGACAGTAAGTCCACTTACAGTAGACACTCTTAATTCTGTGTCTTGGTGTCAAGGACAACTGACTTCCTTCTTCTGTTGCCTTAAGTCTTAAGAACGATACATCACATGTTGTTGTGGAATTCCCAAGCTGCTTATTCCCACCTGACAGTCTTCCATTGAAGTGACTTTGCTCTACAATCTACTGAGTAGAGTAACCTCTCTGTTAGCGTTGTCCAGTGTATACAGAATTACTGAATGTTTTACTGTTATTTTCAAACACCAGTCAAAACAAGAAAGCATTGAGACAACTGGGAAAATAATAAAATGGAGAAGGGAGATCTTGTCTGAAGAGAAAATTTATGGTAGGCAGTGAAAAAGGATTTAGTTTATTGTGTTGTAGGCTGACAAAATGAATAATTAAATTAATACTTAGAACCAGGTAGTATTAGCAGATGTTCTCAAGAATTAAGTAGCTGAATTATTAGTGAAGTAGTCTGTCACTTGAGACCACCAGTATGTCAGTCAAAGTGATGCTAGAGCCTGAGAAACTTTCTAGGGAAATATGGGGAACAGAAGGTCTATAGATCTGCTGTAGTTTTGGAGCAAATGACTAGAAGTTCTGTATTAGAGAAGAGATAGACCCCACATGTATATGGCATGGTTTGGGTGAATTGACAGTGTTTCTGTGGAGGGAAATTCTGCCTTATAAATCTGTTGGTATTCTTAGAAATACCACAAATAGGGGAAAGGGTAGTCCAGGTAATACAGTATACACTAATTCCTAAACTTGGCAGAGTCTAGAGGCTTTTCATAAAGTGAAGTAACCACAGGATAATTAGAAAAATTCTTGTATGGAAAAGAGAAAATTGAAAGTGGAGGAAAAGATGACATGGTTAACCCTGACAGGGGCAGGAGGAAATTATTAGGGCTGTGGAGCTCTCTGTTGGGACTGTGCTTTTCACCATGTTAATAAATGCTCTGGAGACCAGGCTGACCTGTGAGTACTTACTGATGACACCAGTCTTATGCAGGGCAGAGAGGTTAAGGGATGACTCTGAGACATTACAGTACCTTATTAATTTAAATGACTTGATAAGTGTGAATTAAACAATTTTTAAATATCTGAAATGAAGCACACTTGGGAGAGCGGCAGGTCTAGTGTCACACAGGATAATTGATTGAACTGACTTGACTGTTAACCAATAGTGAGTAAGGTCTTGGAGCTGTTAAACACGACGTGCTCATAGTGGTCAAAAAGTAAATAAAATATTAGGTTTATCAGCCAAGAATGAGAGATGAAAACGTCACTATGTGTTTTTCTTCCACACTTTGAATACTGCATGTACTGGTAGTCCCACAGTTTTAGAAAGGCTGTAGTAGTGCTGCAAAAAGCTCATAGAAGGGCTTGGAGAACAAAGGCATGGAATTACTTCTGTATAAGGCAAAGCTAAGTAGGCTGGAACTCTTCAGCCTGGGAAAAGTGACAGAGGGGATTGAGGTCCTGACAAAGGTCTAAGGAAATATGAGTTGGATGGAGAAGATGGAAACTTGTACTTTTCCTGTGCAAGAACTTAATGGGGAATTGCTTTAAGCTAGTAGTTTATAAACCAACAGTAGGAAGAGATTCTTTGTACAACTAGTTGTGTACTGTTAAAATTCTTCATGTGGGTTTGAAGGTTAATAGCTGAGTACTTAGAGGAATCCATTGTGGGTTATCAGATAGACAAACTGCAGGAAGTCCCAAGAACTGAAAAGAGTTGAAGGATGGGAGAGTGCCCAGAGGAAGTATGATAAATGCTTATCCTGTTCTTAACCTTCTTTAGACTTTTACTTGCAGCTGGTTTCAGAGACAGGATACTGAGCTAAATGGGCCTTTGATACAATCCACTACGGTATTTATCATGCTGTGTTCCTAGTGTGTGATCTTGTTTGGGTGTAGAGGAGTTTGATTTTTTGAGGGGAGTGTTTATGGAATGAAATAAGATCAAAGCATTTTTTCTTACTTCTTGATGAATTGTATGCAAATATGTAATTTTGATTGTGCTCATTTTCCTGGATGTGTAGAATTTTTACTTAATTTCCAGTTTCTTGTTCACCTAGACAAGTGAGAGATCAAGGAAAAGAGATTTTCGTAATTGCTATACTGTATTCAGCCTTTGATCAAAATTTAGCAATTTGTCAAGACTTCAATAATTAAATGACTGTAGAAATGCAATACAAGCACTGCTGAATAGTACCACCTTATGCTACGTGCAAGAACTTTTTCTGCAACAATTCGTGACTTGAACTATGATATAATGTAAAATGGGAAACAGTGCTTTCTTTCAGAGTAATGAAACCTACTTCACATAGTACTTACTATCCTAGATGCAGTAACATGAATTAGGAATGTTCAATGGTTTTTATGAATGAAAACCAATTTCATTAGTGGTTTGGTTTGTTTCGGTTTGGTTGGATTTTTTTTTTTTTTTTTTAAACTGGAGTTTGTATCAAAATGAGTTAGCACGTGTTAACAGTTTCTTCTTAACACTGTGAATATCTAGGTTACGGAGACAAGTGTCAGTCACAGGTGAGCTACCAAGGGAGCATCATCTTTTACTGCATTAAAGGACAGAATCTGGATGCAGGAAGTGAAACAGATAAGGGTCTTTTCTTTTTGTTTTCCTTAGAAGGAGGAGTTTTTCTTTCTAAAGCATTAATTCAAGAATTGTCATACCTCTTTAAGGAAGTACTCCTGCAGAATTTATGCTGGTACATGGATGATGGGTGAGAAGCAATACACATGTGCTAGCATTGCATTCCCTGTTTGTATTTCCTCTATTTAAAAGGATCACAGTCTTGGAGGATGAAGGAGAGAAGATCTGTTCATTCTTTTGAAAGATTTGATAATGGCATTGAGGGTTCATAATGGATATATATTATGGTAATTTTTTCAGTAAGAGTGTGATTGTGCAGCAAAATAACTTGCTGGCTGCTGAAAAGATATCATTCATCCCTTCACTTGCTACTGATATAAATCACATTGGGACTGTTGACTTAGAGTTAAAAAATGCTGAGTTCTTTATCTTAATTGTCTTAATCACCAGGGAGTATGACTAATGCATATAATTTACATCAGATGTTTTGCAATGTGTCCATATTACTTGTTAAGCTTCCCTTGTAAAGAAGGGAAGAACTACAATCTCTAGGCAGAGAATAGGGTAACACTATTTGTTTACATCAAGAATAAAAATTTGTGTTTAACTTGCATGCACAAGCTCGCTCAACAAATCAAACAGTAACGCTATCCTGTGTTAGCATTATTTTGGTAGCCAAGCTGGAGCTGCATTGCTGGTAACTGTATTAGAAAATTATTTTTAATGTAAAATATTTGCTTTTTACTTTATATTTCTGGAACTGCAAGTAATCTAAACTGTAGTGATTAAACAGGAAAATGAACTCTGCGAAAAGCAGAGGTCAATCCTAAAACCTAAAAATGAAAATGATAGTTTAGCATAAACTGCTTCTTTTTTTTGCTAATGTTTTGTAAGGAATATGCTTAGCAGGGATGAAGCTGATGGACTGCCCAAAGTAATATAGTTAGAAGTATCATGACCAGTGTCTTCCCCAAAAAGAATTTGGCTGGCATTAAGATAGCTTTATTGTAATCATGCCTCAAAAATAAATGTACTTCTTTTTATAAAGCTGTGTTGATACTGTTTTTTTACGTTGATTTAATCCAGAGATTAGAAACTTCACCATAGCAATGAACTTCTATGTGAAACTTCTGAATGTGTCTGATTCTTGTGGTAGAACCAGTGGTTCATTGCAGTGAATATTTTTAGGGGTTTTAAGTTATTTGTGTTGTTGTTTTGTTTGGTTGGATTTTTTAAATGAAAGCAAATGAATACCTCTCTTCCTAATCTTTTGCTTCCTAGTGTGTGTGCTTTGCAGGGGATGAAGTGTGTCTGTTTTTCAAACATCACTATGCTTTTCTTGTACATAGTTTACACTCCTGTAGTATTTCAAGTGCATTGGTAAATTCATACAAAATAGGCATTATACTATTAAAATTCAAGTTCACCTTTAAGAGTTTCAACTGTAAAAGAAAACTTTGAATCTTTAGAAACATTATTTTCATTAATTATGGTGATTTCTGGTGTAATACACATTTATGTTAATCCTTTTCTTTAAAAATGAAAAAGTCAGCCTTGAGATAATTATTAGTATTAAGCAGTTGACCATGAAATTAAGCATTTCTGAGCCTACAACTCTCAGCTGGCTGAATAGGTGATTTGTTTAATCCCTTTCTTGGCAGAGTTGAAAAGAATAAATGTG
Organism: Atrichornis clamosus; assembly: GCA_013400975.1. Taxonomy (NCBI): domain Eukaryota; kingdom Metazoa; phylum Chordata; class Aves; order Passeriformes; family Menuridae; genus Atrichornis; species Atrichornis clamosus. The sequence goes on along the minus strand of WBMZ01012910.1, from coordinate 55,074 downwards.
AGAAGCAAGCACTGAAATCTAATTTAGTCAGTTGACTTTGATAATGTAACCCAGTGCATTGCATAGTTATGAGCAGAGCATTCCCACTTTCTGCCTTGAAGTCCTTCTGCGTTTTACTCAGTTGTGAGTTACTGCCATCTGATACACTGAGCAGATGTCTCATGAAAAGAACAGGTTATGATAATGCAGCTGGGTCAATTTGATCTACTCTTGGGAGCCGTTAGTTGAACACTTTACTCTCTGGACAAAAGTGTGCTTTCCTGTAATGTGTGTCTTATTTCTCCTAGTTAAATTAAGATGTAACCATAAAGTTCTAATATTTGTGTTAGCAAAAAACAGGGGGAAAAATGAGGTAACTAAAACTTTCCAAAAGTACGATAAAAGAATGTACCCAAGTGGTCAGTAGAAAATGGGCTATGTGACAAGTGGTGAAAAAGTGGTGGTAAGAGGTGGCATTGCTGTAATAAAAGGGTTTAATATTTGTTGGAACCTCATGTAATTGAATGAGCACATAGCATTGCTCAGTCACATGCACAGAGCCTATGTATTACACTACACTTAAAGGAAATGGGAGAGGATGGAGTAAAGTCACAGTCAGTGTAGTCAGTAACTACAGTCATGAGCAGCAGAGTGATGAGCAGCAACGTGATAGTGAAGTCCAAGTTTTGTATTTTACTAAGGTGTCATGAAGTAATTACACAAGAACAAAACCAAAATATTTTGTCTTCCAATTTTTGATATTTTAAAGATGTTGTGTTAAATGGTTTGATGGAACCTAGTTTCAGAGCTCATTTTCTTATTGTAGTACTTTCTGTGTTATTGTATTTTATACTGTAGTAACTTGCAACACCTTCTTTCTGCTTTTGTGTCTGGAATTGCAAGCTGCATTTGAAGATTATACCCTACCACTAAATTTTGTGGTTATTTAAAATGCTCTTTCTGTTGTGATTGTTAATATTGTGAAGACCTGGCCTACGACTTCAGTGAGCAGTGCACAGTGTCTTGGTTTTCTTAATGCTATGTTATTTTGTCTTAATGTGTGGCTGTCATTTATTAATAGCAATTACTACTTAAATAACAATGCATATACAAGGCTGATAAAAGTTAAGAATTACTTCAACTGTGACGTTCTAAAAGAATTGTTTTGTTCCCTGCCCTTGTCATGAGGAATGTAAGGTATTTTGCTGGGTTGGGAACTCTCCTTAGTGCCACTCTACTGACTGCTGTATAAGGGGCACTTCGAACACTCCCTACATGGGAAAATCGTGTGACTTCTGAAAAACTGTGTTATGTGGTTGCCGGTTACTTCCTTGTTAGAATAAATACAATAAATACTCTTGCCTTTTAAACTATGAACATGTAGAATGATCAGTTTTGCTTGCAGTGCTTCAAGTGTAAAGTTAGAAATAAATGTGACTTTTTCTCAAGTCTGTTGTCATACAGACAGAAACTAATCAGCAAGTGTTGTCTGATGGCTTTCCACAGAGTGGAGAACGCCTGCACCAAACTTGTTCGGGCAGCCCAGATGCTGCAAGCAGATCCTTATTCAGTACCAGCTCGTGACTATCTAATTGATGGATCAAGAGGAATCCTTTCTGGAACATCAGACTTGCTTCTGACATTTGATGAAGCAGAGGTAGGAATCTCAACATGACTGACATAGGTATCTGCACAATAGTATTATTTATTAAAATATCCCCCTAACTAAATTAGCTAAATTAAACTATGGGGTAGATTACTGTGGGTTTGACCATTTTAGCTTGATTGGAAGCATATTTTGCATTCCTTTCTGTCAGAAGGAGCTTAGACTTGTTGCTGTTTTGTTAAGAGCATCTTTGCGTGACATAATGTTCAGGTGTTGCCTGTGATTATTGCTCAGAAAGGCCAGATCTCACCAATATCATGTCTAATATCTTCCTGATGCTTTTCTATATTCCCTTTACCGTACCCATTACTGATCCTTGTATTTTCTGTATCTCTTCAGTGAAAAGCCCTAGGCCACTTTCTAACATGTTTGCCGGCTCATTAGCTGTGGTAATTTAATTGGCCTTGGGGCATGGGAGGTAATACAAATGTGGACTGTCTGGCTGGTCAGGCAGAAGATGTGTTCTGATAGATCTACAGTTGCTGTGTTTTGGCTGCTGCACAAGCCAGCAAGTAACTCAGAAGTGCTGTTTGTCCATCCTCATGCATAAAGAAGCACCCTAGTTGCAAGGAAATTTAGGTGTTTTATGTTTGAAAATGTGTTTTTGTTACAAATCATAGTTTTGATGGCCTTTCTGGGGATGTGGAGTCTTGCTAATTTCTAAATAAGACATACCATGCTACAATGAGGAAATGAAGCTCATGCAGTTAGAAATGTTGATCTTAATCCTAATTTTGCAACAACCTGTTAATCTATGGAATTATGTTGCATGTTAACATAGCATCCTTGTCTCATTTAATCATGGTACTTGTTAGCATGTTCCTCTGAAATGAAAATGCTATGGGATTTCTCTGTGGCAGTTGCAATTCTCATTATTTTAAATGGATTTTAATAGAAGTGTTACAGGACAGAATTTTAAGGAAATTAATAGCTTTTAATCTCTCGGTTTTCAGTGTTTAGGAAACGAGTTGATGTCTGTGAAGTTAAAGCTTTGTTGAACTCATCTGACAAATACTTGTTATCCAAAAGAAAGACATTAGTCAGGAATGATTGAGTTTTCACAAATACTAAAGTTGGCACGTGTCTGTCCTACTGTGTTTCAATATAAACTAGCATTGGGACAAACTGAAAGGAGTTTCCTCTGAAACTTTCTCTTCTGGGGGCTGAACCCTGCCTCTGGTTGATACACATTAAGTGTTAATTATCTTGTTCTTCAATAAGAGTTGTATGTGGTGTTGTCAGAAGTAATGTGGTTCAGGAGGTTAGAAGACTAACTGACTGAGAACTCTGTTTTGGAATCACATTTGAACTGAAAAAGTTAAGCTGAGGCAGAGGTCCAGAGGTAAATAAAGTACAGACTTCACAGATTTTTCTGGAAAGTTTAAGATGTTGGATTTATCTTTCCTGCTGGATTGCTGAGCAATGCTTTATCTGTATGTAAAGCTGTATGGTGAATGACATTTCCTCTGAAAGCTTGAAGTTTGCTTTCGGTGTAGTTTTGCTATGTGATTTAAGTATTTTTATTGATGAAATTGCAATGAAAAGCTTCACGCATAACCAGCATACCTAAATGAGTTCTTTATAACCTATTTTCTCAATGCTATACTTCATTTAGCATACAAAGTGGAAACACTGGAAGTAGGATTTTGCATTTTTGAGTAGTGGAAAGCTGATTAAATATTGGCTTATCATTACAGCACTTGACTAATGGCATTTTGGGTAAGTTACTCAGTATTTCAGACCTTTGTGATTGCCCATTCGTCATGTTAGCAAATGCTGTAACTAAACGGTTCTAATAACAGGTTTGCATTTCTAATTCAGGTGTAACTTAGCTTTACCTAACAAATAATGGAATGTTCCTCTTTTAGGTCCGTAAAATCATCCGTGTCTGCAAAGGAATATTGGAATATCTGACTGTGGCGGAAGTGGTAGAGACAATGGAGGATTTGGTGACTTACACAAAGAATTTAGGGCCAGGTTCGATTTGCTACAGTCTTTCATAAATATACTAAGTATAGTCTTTTCCACTACTTTGTTTTCCCTCCAGCACCTTCCTCACCCAAGTTTTGAATGTTTGGATAATGGTAAAGCAGTTGTTCTGAAAGTTTCTATTGCAAAGAATGACTCCTTCTGATTGACAATTACTTTTAAGAAAGCATGCAGAGTAAAGATGTTGGTAAATGATGTGTGCCACATGGATAATATGTACTATATTTTTCCTATACTGTGAAGGAAGTAAGCACGCATTAGTAAGGATAAAAGAAAAATTGAAAAAGCTGTGTAACTAAGCACTCACAGATATAAAATCCATTAAGCTGATAAAATGTGCTGGCTGAGATAGTTAGACCTGGTAGGAATTTCTTGGAGTAGTATAAGCTACATGTCATATATTAACATCTTAATGAGGTTCCAGAAATAGCTCTTGAAGTCTAATACAAAAGCCCAGCTGTTATGGAAATTATTTGTTCACTGTTTGATGCTCCTTCACTACTTGTTACTTCACTGTGTTAACTCACCCTTTCAGTGGTGGAAGTGATTGGTAAGTGAAGGAACTGCTGTCTATATCTCTTTATTGCTATAGAGGAAACCTATTATTAATCTATGTCATCTGCTATTTCAAATGCTTTAGCTTCAGCATGAAGTAGTTAAGGTATTTAAAGCATTCTATAAAATCTAGATGTGGTGGTGGTAGTGTAGGAAGATGTTGGAATTAAAGTTACAATGAACTAAAGAATGCTTATATAAACACAGCAGGAATCTAGTTAGTACTTTATATTTCTAAATACATGTGTGATGTAGTTAGGTGATAAATGACTAGGAGCTGTCATGGCACTGAGGTTGCTTGTAGATTATCCTGGGTGGTTTTAACATGTGTATACTTGCCCCTGTTTCTAGATGTGAAAAAACTTAAAAATTCCATATGGAGGTATAGTGTTTAATTTCCCATCAGAAATTACGTTCAAGTAAATAGTTTTTTGCCTCATTTTAAACAGGAGTAGACAAAGCAAAAAGGGCAATCTTCTCTTTCTGTGGAGCTTGTTCTTTGACTTGGTATATGCAGTTCTGTTCTCTCTGTGGTTATTGTCTTCCATGTCTTCCATCGAACCTCACCGCCATAATTTGCTGTTACGTGTGTATGACAGAGGAATAGGTCTTGGGCAAGTGTCTTAATTTCTTAGAGTGAGATGTAGGCTTACAAATAATCTCCTCTAAACTCATGGTATTGTGAACAAATAGTGAACCTTGTGCTTCTGAAATGCTGTAGAAGCTCTGTCTTTGCCTGAGCTAGCTGCTGCTCTGCATTTGCAGCCCATGCCCACAAAACTTAATGCCTGTAGTCCTTGTTCCCTTTGGTTATATTGATGGGTATCTGAAGCTAACCATTACTGTAAGTACTGTATAAATAACAGGAATATGAACAGGTACACTTAAAATCAAGAGTGGTTATAGGTTCTATGTTGAAAGCAGAGGGGAACATGAGTACCTATTAAGCCTTTTGTCATTTAAAAGGAAATATGGTTCTGCACAGCTCACCTCTCTATACTGTGAGTGTGAGGATCCTACTACTTTTCAGTGATGTCATGAAAGCAGTGTTAAGATGCCTAAGATGTTAGCCAGGAGAAAGGTAATTTAGGCAGAGAATATGCAGCTTCTTTCCAGTTTTATACCCTGTAGAAGAGAGGGTAGGACCACAGCAGCATCAATTTAAATAATCTTAAGTTTTTATGAAGCTGTGTCTGAAGTTTCCATGTGCACTGTGTTAACCTCAGAAGTCTTAGCTATTGAAAATAGATCTGCTCTAGAATAAATTTCATTTTTAGTGCTTATCGGGCACTGAAGTATTTCTAGCAAACCTGAGGTATAAATAAATGCTGTTCTTGACCTCTGGTAGAACCTCAAGGCAAACAAACAAAACCCTGATATTTCCTTTATCTGTCACTCACTTAAGGCATGGATCAAGTCTTAATAGAAAAGGAGACACCCCCCCATAAGTTAGATTCCAGTGTTCGTTAAGTGACTTAATGTCCTAAAACAGTAATAGCAAGTATTTTCCTATTTCATTGATAGGATTTTAAATCAATAATTCTGAGGAGTCCATTCTACTTTACACAATGACTAGGTTTTGAATAGGTGACTGCTCTGAAGTACCTGGAAGATGTTTAAAGTAATAGCTGTTAATATAAAAAATAAGTTTTAAACTTCAGTATAGTTTTCATCACTCATTATGTCTTGTTCTTGTTTAGAAAGCTCAACTGTTCAATTACTTTAATCTTTAGGAATGACAAAGATGGCCAAAATGATTGATGAGAGACAACAGGAATTAACTCATCAGGAACATAGGGTTATGCTGGTAAACTCCATGAATACAGTGAAGGAGCTTTTGCCAGTACTTATTTCAGGTATTTTTTGCTTTGTTTTTTAATATCATTCTGAATTCGTGTGAACTGGAGTTCCGATGTCTTATGTTTATTTAAAATAACCTTGACATTTCTTCTGTAATCATTGCAAATAACTGTGCTTCTTGAATTGAAACTACAATCTCTTTGAGATAAAATGGTCCATCCAAAAGAAAATGTACCATATAAGTATGGTAGAAGGTCAGCTTGACCATTGATTGGATCTTGCATGTACCTTTTTCTGATCTGTGGTATTTTCACAGCTATGAAGATTTTTGTAACCACAAAAAACTCTAAAAGCCAGGGAATAGAAGAGGCCTTGAAAAATCGCAATTTCACAGTAGAGAAAATGAGTGCTGAGATAAATGAAATAATCCGTGTGTTGCAACTCACTTCCTGGGATGAAGATGCCTGGGCAAGCAAGGTATGTTTCACGTCTATATTTGTATATAGAAGTCTAATTTTTATCTACTGTGTTTTACCCTTATAAACTTGTGCCTTTGAGACTGAAATACATATTTGTGCATCAGTTTTGTAACACTGTAGGCACATCATATTTCTTCAAGGTGGAAGAATATCTTCAGAGAGGAATAAATTCATATCTCTTTAAAAATTAGCTTTCTCTCAATAAGCAAAGTTAAACTAGTGTGGTTTCAGGGTGGTTCAGTGGTTTACTGTAACTCAGTGGTCCAACAGGTACATTCACTGTTTAGTTTTGGCATCATTAGGAAGTCCTGGAATATAGTGTATTCCTCTCCTATGTATAGCTACCCTACATAATCATTTTTGACAGAGGGAAGTCAGGTATAAAAGTTATTGCTCTATACATTCAATTGGTCTTGTAGCTAGGCATTTTTTAGTGAGATTGAAATTTTTCTTCTCGATTCTACGAGAAGAAATAGGCTACTGACATATTGTTTGTGCAAAAGGCTTGGAATTGAGAAATTTGAGTCAATTTTGGGGAATTCCTCTTTGAACACCTCCCCCTTTTCCTCTTGCCCCATTTTTATTCTGAACATGAGACTAAATTTTAAGTGTTTGTCTTGTCTCAGATAAATATGTTGGATTGAACAGGCTTTCTGGATAAGTATGATGTCTGTGAAGCTGGCGTATGGACAGGATTGGTTCCTTACAACTCGGTGTTAAGCTGTGTGATGGACTGCAACCGCTTACCTGGAGCCAAGTGCTGCTCTTAAGTGATACTGCAGTGTCTAGAAGACTAAAGCAGATCTCACAGAATCATAAAAGTGTTGGGGGCTCATAAATAAATGCAGCTGCATAACTGAATTCCTGCCAAGTTCTTTTTGAGTACTTGGGAGTTAATCACTGAAGGTATTTTTTTTAAGGGTTAATGCTATGAGCAACAAGTAAGCATAAATATCATTAAAGAATATATTGAGACCTGAAGCCAGACTGGTTAGCAAATGAAGTCTTGCAGGAAATCTAACATTGATGTAACCTAGACATAAAATCACTTTGTCCTATGTTGTTTGGCACTTGACCCTTAGTTTGCCTCTTGAGTTATTTTGTCACTATCACTTCCTTATTGTGACTACTGTATGCATCTTTGTTTTTGTTGTCCTGTTTCTTACCCTTTTCTCACCTTTAGAAGGTAAGCTTTCTTCCACACCCTCCACCTCTACCTTGTACTAAACCCAAAAAAGCATGTATGTGGGATTTTGTGCTGTGTGCAGACTGTGTGCTGTGCAACTTGTTATTTGTGTGCCAGCTGTGACACCCTACTTATGTATATACACACACAGTTTGAAAAGGACCTTAATAGCTCTGCGTAGCTGTATGTAGAATTGGCTGTCACTAAGAGAATGGTAATTGCAAGCTGAACTGATTAAGACTGCCTGAGTCTGATTAGAGTTAAGGCAAGATTTTACAGCACATTCTTGCTGAATGCTTTTGTGTTAATTTATGTTATGAGTCTCTGTAGTGGCAAATAAAGGGTCCAGCCATGCAGGAACAAGCTTTATACATGGCCAGAAAGCTTTATTAAATCAGGAATTTTGTCTATTCCATAGTGTTTTACCAACAGCCTTTCTTCAGTTCAGATGGTTCACGTTCATTAGGTGTAGGACCTAAAACTGCAGTCTTGTATGTACTTCTCCAATTCAGTCTTATTTTTTGATTTAAGCTTTCCTGTATTTTGTGAAATACAATACAGACTTATTTTACACAAGAAATTTGGAAATCTTTGTGGTAAAGAAAAATGTCTGTTGCAAAGAGTTGGCAATTTAGCCTTAGGAAATTCTTACTTGTCTTGCTAGCAAGGCAGATTAATGAAGGATTTCATTAAGAAAACAGTTGGTATATTAGCAGTATTTCCTAATGGAAAATATTGATCATTATGCTTAAGTGCATAAATATGCTTAAATATGTTGTGTAGATTAGTATAATCAAAGTATCATTCTGTTCTGAATTGAGAACTTTTTAATTGTATTTTGTTTTTGAATTAAGGTACGCTGATGACTTGGAAGTGTAGCGCTGGGCATTAATCAAACAGTGGTGACAAAGCATTTGAACTGAAAAATGCAGTGGGATGAAGAAGCAGGAACTAGTTGGCTAATGGCCACCTATTTACAGACCTTATCCTGTATTTGCATATATAACAGTTGACTTAGTCACTGTTTTTCTGTGAGGGAGGGGAAGGAGCTGTTCAGTTGTAGTTGAGGTTACTGCTACATGTGCTCATGTACTACTGCTACAGGTGGTCAAAGGAAAGATGCTTTCCCTGTGCTTTTCTGGAACTAAGTAGGGTGTTTTGGGATGCACAGCCTTGAATTTTTAATTTGGGTAGTACATACTATTGCTGATGTTGGTCTTTATTTCATGTTTATTATTCTATCTTGAGTTGTTTATACATTCAAGTGTCACAATTTATCTAGAGACAGTGGAGAATGAACATGGTATGGAGTCAATGTTGTAGGGTTTTTTGTAAACTATTTTATTAGTCTTTCTAGATTCTGGAATGCACATCACTACTACTGGATTGTAATAATCTCTATTTACATGGAGTTTTAAAAAATGGTATGCTGCTTTAGAATTGAGATACTATTATCTGACAAAATCTTGGGGGAAAATGTATTTATTTCTTTCGTTCATAGCTTTGAACCTTATTTCCTTGAATTTTTCATTTGACAGAGGAATTTAATTTTCTCTTGTATGTTCTTAATGTTTATTTTTAAATATATTTGAAGTAATTCTCAATCCAGACATCTTTTACTTCCATGGAATTGGAGGGAGTTAACAGTTCTAAGATGCTGAGAAATATCTAATATCTTGCAGGATTGAACCCTGAATGATGACTAAGCTATCTATCCTGCCAGAACACTGCCTTCGCCTATTTCCTCCAACATTGCCTTCTTTGGTCATGAAATGCAGATATCCTTAGACTAGACCACTTTATTGAGTCAGAGGTTGTGTTTTACTTCCAGCAAGGAATTGTGAAGGATTTATTTTGCTCTTTTGCAAGAGCCAATATCACCTGCTCTGTGAACAAGCTCAAAATTCTTGGTAGTGGCAGAAATGATGCATAAAAGTGTCTTAAATAATATTTGCTTTAGGAACTGGTTTGGAAAAAATCCAAGTTGCTCTTCTTCCTTCAGATAATGTTGCCCTAGTTGTTTAACTTGATTAACTGAAATTATTTCTCTTTTGAAAAAGTAATATTGCTGATTTTGTTAATGACATTGCTTTTGCCAACAGGGAACCTCAGGGAGAGGAGGGAAAGAATCAGTTTTTGCTGATAAAACTACTCTATATGAAATTTTTTTTGCTGGATAGCTGTAGGATTTTTAAAAAAAATTTTTCACGCTTGCAACTGATATTCTGCAGCCAAATCCCAAAGTTAAATTTTAAACATATTTAGCTGGTTAGGGAGGAACAAGGAACAATACAGCTATAGAAATCAGGACTATTAAGACATTCAAGCAGTAAGACCTCGAGCAAGGGTTTTTTTTAAATTGAATATTTCTGTCTTCCTTCTCAATAGCCTGAATTGGTGCGTAAGTCCAGACCTTTCAGTATGGCTACATCTTTGTTGCTTGCCAAGTATCTGGCACCAGAAACAGCTCTGGCAGAAATGAAAGTGCTGTACCAACAAACCTAGTTAAGGATGCATTCCTGTTTTCTATTGTATTACTCAGGTCACTGCAATGAAAACTCCTTATTGGGGTAAAGCTGAGAGGGATTTCCTGGGGCTGTGAAAATGGGAAATTGGTACTTTAAGAACAGTTGTCTTGGAACACTTCACTTGCTACACGAGGATTTCACTGGATTTTTTAATCAGGAAAAGGGGACAGTATTTTGCCAACCTGAGTGCAGAGCACACAGGATAGCAAGACTTACCCTGCAGAGCAATCCAGTTATGTAGCCTTCATATGAAAGGGCAGATGGATCCTGCTGCTGCTTGGGTAGTGCTGGCAATCACAAAATCATGAGTGTAAAAGCCGGAATACCCATCGTTTTGTCCTCAGATATTAGACTGTAGATTCAGAGGCTTCTAAATTGCTGAAACTGCAACTCTCAGCAGGCAGCTGAGACAGCACAAAAGCCTGTTAGAGTAAAAAAAAAAAAAAAGGGAGGGGCAAAGACAGTTTTCCCAATCTCCTTTTCTCAGCCCACACCTGTGGTCTCATTGACACAATAAGAAACATCTGTTGCCTTTAAAATTTCAGTTAGTTCTTTGTTTCAAATATTTCTAGGTAGACAGGCCTGAAAGTATCTTCAGCCTGTATATAAAACAACAGAAAACTGTAATACCTACCTTCACAGGTAGCAAGGTTTCTCTATGCAAATGAATATTTACTTTCATTATATATTAAATGCACAATTCTCAAGCTATAGGGAAGGTGACTTTTAAAAGAATGTGCCCATCTCCCACCCCTAGCTACATGTCCTAAGTTTTTGGAAGTTTTTTCAAATAGATCCCAACCAAGATCTGAGATCAAGTTTCTAGATTTGAGATCCAGTCATCCAGGTGAAAATAATTCTGCTTTTGGTGCTCTCTCTCAGGCTGTGATTCAAGAGCCTTTAAAAATATTCAGCAGAGTCACATGGTGTTATAGAAAGTTGATTGCTGAATTACATTATAGCACCTTATGAATAGCTGACAGAGCACCATGCCTGAATAAAAATGCTAAATTGTTTAGTATTGTATCTTTGAGACTAAGCATGCAGAATGAACAACTCCACAAAAATGTGGCATTTCTTTGGTGTTGTCAGGGTACCACGTGCTATACCAGATACTGATCATTGATGGCAATATGGAGGCTCCTCTGCAAAAGCTTTGGACATGGGCAGTCTGGTTCGGGTCATAATGCAAGAGTCAGGCTTCTTTTTGTCATCTGTATACTAAGCATGGGATGCTAGATGCATTTCAGATTATTTTCATTATAGGTGTGGTAAAAAGCTATTTTGGATTGTTCACAACTTTCTGCTGTCCTTCCATTTATGTAAGATGGAAAACTTGTGGCCTCTAGTGGAGAGATGACACTTGAACAATTAACATAGTGTGCAGAGAAACCAGAACTGGTGGTTGCTTCTCCTGCACTCAGAGATTTTGGATAGTAGTGGTATAATAGTGAAAGAAACAGCTTCTTAGATGCTTCTGGCATCTAAGAGTTCAGAGTGTAAAACAACCACATGTAAATACATGTGTTTATCTCCAAAGACATTAAACTCCATATCTGGGAATTTCAGAAATTAGCTGGTAGTCTTTTATTTTTCTGTAAGCAGCAACTGTTTGACTTTAAGCAGCAGAGCAGGTGAAAAATGCAGATGTGCAACCTCTTACACTGAAGTAAGTAGTAAAATTCACTAGCCAATTTCCATCTCTGAAAAGTTTAATTACATTGCAACTTTTCCATGTGCCCTGATGTAAAATGGAACTAACTCCAAGATGTGTGCTTATTAGAGCTCCAATTTTAGAAATGAAAGCACTAGTAAATAAAGAAATAGAAAAATCACTAAAATTGCATGCATAATTTTTGCATTGAGTGAAATGAAAATGTCTAACTGGAAAGAAATGATTATGACCTGCTAGTTTGAAAATGGGTTTTGAGCTGCTTATACGAATGCATTTCTGTAAGTAGACTCTGCTATATAGAGCTATTGTCTGCTTTGATTGCGTTGATTACCTGTGCATTTTTTTTTTTTTGAGAATTATTTCACTGGTTTCTCTTTTGTAAAGGACACTGAAGCCATGAAGAGAGCTTTAGCCTTAATAGATTCAAAGATGAATCAGGCAAAAGGTTGGCTGAGAGATCCAAATGCACCTCCAGGTAATATTTAAACAAAAATAACGGCATAAAGTATTTTGGTTTTTAAAGGTCTTATTTCTGTTATTTAAGACAAAATTGTCTTCAAGCATTAATAACCCACACATAGGGGATCATTCTGAAGGAGCCTGTATTTATTCCTTTCTTTAGATACTGAGCATTAAACAAGTTGTGTGTAATGACATAGAAAGCTTTGCTGCTCTCAGTTGTCTAAAAGATATGTTCTGTGTAACATACATGTTCTTAATTTGCATTCCAGTAGTAAAACCAAAAACTCATTAATTGCATTGACTGCATTAACTGCAGCCATTGCTAATATTTAAAATCCTTTCTTTTATGTTTTCAAATTTCTATAACTTTAGATTTGCATAACAGAATCTCCTTAAGTGTTTTTCTCAGTTTTGGCACAAAATTTTTAACATGAAAATCTGCCATAAATACTCTTAATTGTAATCACCCTTATTTAGCCAAGGGATTTGCCTTCGTATGTATTTTTAAAGCAAATAAAACTGGGTAGAGGCCTGTTCTGTTTGGGCTTTGACAGACCTTCCGAGACAGACTTCATCTGAAATCAAGACAATTCAGTGGTAAAACTTGGATGTGAAGTGTTGTTTTTTGGTGTATATCTGATGGTTTTTGCTAACTGAACCTAACGCAGCTCACGTGTTGTGACACGATGATAGCAGTAGTTTACTGCTACGTGTCAAGGCGTGCCTTGTTAGTTGTACTAACTGACCCTGTATGTCAGGAGACGCCGGTGAGCAAGCCATAAGGCACATCCTTGATGAAGCTGGAAAAGCAGGAGAACTGTGTGCAGGCAAAGAACGCAGAGAGATTCTGGGGACATGCAAAACCCTGGGACAGATGACTGATCAACTGGCTGACCTCCGGGCTAGGTAAATCTGTCACTTTGAATGGACAGTTTTCCAGTGTTAAGATGTTTTTTCTGAACTTGCAGTTGTGTCACTTCCTAACCTGTAGGAGAGCAGGCCAGAACTGTTTTGCCTTTTTTACTTCAATCTTTTCTGATAAGAATAATATGTTTTAATAAAGGAAATGTAAATTATATAACATGATCAGAAATGCTTGATAGATAATTCTGAGTTTGCTTAATGTCAAACACATGACCTTGCTTCAAATTAGGCACAAATGAAATTTTAAACTCTACTGTTAAGTCTGTTCTCCAAAGAGGATATACCCCAATTACTGTAAGATACATAGATATTCTAGTGTTTAGGTGATTGGGATGTTTAGACCACCTGTGGTGGTGGTTGTTGTTTATCAGTCACTGATAAATTCTACTGAACCTCATGTGTGTCACATGATTGAGGCAGCTAAGACATTTTATTTTCATATTTATTTTATTTATTGACTTGCTGTCCTCACTTAGATGTGGCAAGACATTAACTTCGGCAGATTCTGACTCTTTGCAACAGTCTATAAATGAGGAGAGGCCTTCTCTTGGGTACTTAAATGGAACTGTATCCTTAAATAGCCTTACTTTGTAACACTTAAAAAATGTTTATTCTTATGAGAATGCTAAATGTGACATTCTGGAATAGGGAAAATAGGCTCTGAGTTTTTTTCTCATGTTCCTCAGTTATTTTTTGTTTTCTTAGGGAGGAAGAAAAAATCTGATTAAATACTGTCTATCTTGCAATAATTGCTGGGAATACTCATAAACAGTTTTTGCTGCCTCTTCACTAGAAAAATATCTTTTCTCAGTCCTGAGCTGAATCTGTGGTGCTCTTTTTGTCTCGGGCAGAGGACAGGGTGCTACACCCATGGCTATGCAGAAAGCTCAGCAGGTGTCCCAAGGTCTGGACTTGCTCACTGCCAAAGTGGAGAATGCAGCCCGCAAGTTGGAGGCCATGACAAACTCTAAGCAGGCAATTGCTAAGAAGATTGATGCTGCTCAGGTACCATTAGAGATTTAATAAATACTTCAGAACATGATTACATTGCTGCTGGAGCTGTTATACTGAACTACTGTAGTTGTTTCCAAACAAAACACAGTGACTTGATAGGAAGAACATATAGAGGATGCTAGCTTCAACAAATAAAAATCTTCAATTCAGTAATTTACAGCATAATGTGAGTTTTGCTACAGTTAATAATCTCTTTTGGTAACTTTCTTGGTTGAAAATTTCAAGGTTATTAAATTAAAATGGTGGAACACACTAAATTTGCATATAAGCTAACTTTATTAAAGAAAAGAATAGAGGAATTTCAAATGGAACAGACTGACTTATGAATAGAACTAGATAGAGCCCTTTCTTTGGCTGTGTTTTAGGACTGGAGTTCAGGATTTAGAACTTCAAGTTAATGACAGAGAGAAACAATGTTAACGAAACTACATTTTCTTTTAATTGAGCCTTTATTTTTGTAACTCTTAATATCCCTCAGTAGTCAATCTGTTACACAGTGATGATTATGATGGTCATCAAATAATGAACCTTGAATATATACCTTATCTAAATGTCTGTGTCTATAATTATCAATATATAAATATCCATGCATATGACATATGTATGAAATGAAATGGTAATGGGATGTTTTTGGAACAACTCTGTGAAGAGTGCCCCACTAGGCTCCAGAGCATCTGTTTTCATTTCTTTTCTGAAAGCCAGATTATCAGTCTCCAAAGGCCCTAGTTAAATTCTACTTCTACAATACTGTTGGCAAATGTTGAGGGGAGAAAGAGAGAACGTAAAATCTTTGGGTAGATCTTACCTAGTTTGACATATTTTTTAAAGCAGAAAAACTGTGAGACAGTAGAATAATTTCATGGTATCTAATAAACCAAAATTGCTTTTGAGAAGTACTTTCTGTTAAATAAAGCTTTGAAAGCTGTACTGGTATTTCCTCCTGTAGAAAAGCATCTATGGAAGCATTACTGTTTTATCTTCACTTGTACACAACTTCTTTCTATTAAGAATTGGCTTGCAGATCCTAATGGGGGCAGTGAAGGGGAAGAACATATTCGGGGAATTATGGCTGAAGCAAGGAAAGTGGCAGAACTGTGTGAGGAGCCTAAAGAGAGAGATGATATCCTTCGTTCCTTGGGGGAAATCTCTGCTTTGACAGCCAAGTTGTCAGATCTGCGACGACAGTAAGTATTAGGAATATCACCTTAATTTGTTTGATTGACTTTCATTTGCAATTCACAATGCTGAGCAAGATCAGAATACTGATGATTAGAATAAAAAAACCCAATCTTTTTTGTTCTTCAGCCTAGTGATTTCTATCTCAAAGCGTAACCTGCACTAGCTTTCTTTTAAAGGAAAGGTATTTTCTTTCTACTGCCTATGGAATATTTGATAAGCAAAATGAAGCCCAAAGTGAGCTCATTTGTAGTGTCAGAACAACGAGGTAATGCGAAATTTGAGTTTGCTTATACAGACAGATGTCATCACTGTTTTTTGCTAAGCAATTTACTAAGTGTCAAGATGGAATATCTACCACTTCTGTCAGTGACAGTGTTCTAAGTTGTAACTGCAAACTATCCAAAAGATTTTCAGAAATTATGTTTCTGTATCAGTTCTGCTTGAGAATGGAAGAGGAGAAACAATTGTTGTACAGACTGTGATCTTCATCTAAGGCCAGTTGCAATATAGAGAAATACTTTTCTTGCTTCATTAGTTAGATGCTTTAACCAAGTTTTTATTGAGCTTTGGCAGCTGTAGGTCTTAATGTGCTACCTTTTGTCAAGTTTACTTATAGCCTTTGGTCTGTGGCTGCTTACTTTTATGTGTCGTCTGTATGGCATTACTGCAGTTGCTCATGAGACAGCCATGGATATGGGACATCAAGGCATACATCAGTGTTAGCAGTGACAATCCTATGCCTTCCCCCACCTCAGCGCTGTGTTGAACATATGTAATATCCAGAAGCCACAGCAGAGAATTACTCCTCAGTGTCTCAAGTGTCAAATTCAACCTTATTTATAAAGTACCTTTCCTTGTATCTTCCTGCTGAATTGGAGACAATCTGTAAATGATTGTTCATACAGCTATACTTTTTTTTTTTAATCCTTAGTGGGAAAGGTGACTCTCCTGAGGCCCGTGCTTTGGCTAAGCAAATAGCTACATCACTTCAGAATTTACAGTCCAAAACAAACAGGGCTGTGGCAAACACTAGGCCAGTTAAGGCAGCTGTCCATTTGGAGGGCAAGATTGAACAAGCTCAAAGGTGGATAGACAATCCTACAGTTGCTGATCGGGGAGTAGGTAAGTGTTTCTCTATTCTTTTTCCCCCCAGTTTTACGATTCAACTTGTTAGTAATTTTTGTGGTGGAAAATACAACTCTTGAGATGCTGAGGATACATTGAATCTTCACTGATCTGGAGATTTATAGCTGAGTCCTGACTGCAATATCATGGAATTAAGCTGGCCCATGATTCTATTTGTGTTCTGGAAAGAACAACTTTGCTATTCTTTCCTAAAGAATAGGAGAACATGTGCTGTAGAGACAACAAATTTAAGACTGCTCTTTGCTTTTGTTATTCTGGAAATACAGTATCTTGAATTTGAACTTATACTCTAGCAAATTGAGTAATTAAGTCCTTCAGAGAAGAGAAAAACACTCAAATCTGACCTAAAAGTATCACTTCTTGTATGGTTTCTGGGTTATCTGAGAAGAATGCTGCTAATTAAAGAGAGGGCATCTGATAATCCAAGTATGCTTTCAGTGAGCATATAACTGTGGTCCAGGAGTTGCTGTACTGAGAGCTTATTGTAAACCAGCTCAGAAACGTCTTGTTTATCTTCTTCTGGTGCTATTATAAGTAGGTAGATGAAGCTTGAAAACTGGATTTAATAGTTTTTTCCATAGAAGTTAAGTCTGAGCAATCCAGCTGATACTAGCGAGTGGAAGTGTGCCTTATAAGAAGTAATATAACTGCAAACTTTTCATACCTCTCTCTCACGCTATTTCCTGTCTGTCTAGAAAACTTCTGTTGTGTAACCAGTGCCAGATCCTTGAGTGAAAGATTTACTGACTTTGATAGCTTGGACAGTTGTGGAGTCCCAAGTGGGGTTTCATGTTTTGGCACTTGCTGGTGAGCAAACTGCACAGAATGAGATGAACAAGAAGGTGGTAGATAGGTCTCATGAGATGTTTTGACAGTGGCTGAAAACCTTCCTAATTTTGGTGTTTCTCTAGAACATAGTAACCTGTGAGGTCGTTGGCTCAAAAAACCCAGAAAACCTAAACTCAGTTTTTATTATTTTTAGTTGAAAAGAAATAAAAGTAACTTAAATCCCCTTTGAAGTCTGTAAGCACCTAGTAAATCATGAGGCTTGAATACTTACTGGGAGCTTGCTGAAGGAACGGAAGTTTCTCAATACTGGACAAATACTAGAGAATATAATCAAATGCTGGAGTAATGCATATGACAAAAATGTGTGTAGAGATGCAAGATGTGGCATGTCCCATGACCTTAATGTTTGTAGTTTAATAAAAAAAATTCTAGTTGTAACATGATGTCATTGTACATTTTTAAAATTTAAGTGTCTTTCACTTGCACTGGCCCTTGGCATTTAATATACCTTTCATAGGAGAGGTATATTAAGAATATAAATGATGGCAGCAGTGCTGAGTGATTCTTGTCCAGTATGGTGACAGCTTCCTAAGTAATTTAAAGCTTGATCACAAACTTGGATTACTTGTGGGTTAGCAATAGCTTAAAATTATTCTTCAGTAGGTCTTTGATGGGCTTTGTATATGATGAGTTCTTCTAAAAGAATACTGCTACTGTATTACTGAACAAACAGAGAATGACATTCCTGTGAAGGAGTGGGAAGCGTCTGTAAGTGAATGAAGGAAATCACCCATGCTAAAAATAATTTTTTTTTTTTTTTTAAGAGAAAAGCTTTTGACACACTGTGGAGGCTTTGCAAGGTGTTCCTTACCTCCACTGCTCCCTCCAATCCAGGGTACTTGGCTTCTGGAATTCTGGGAGAGGGCATTCTGCTTTTTTAGTTATCTTTTCTACTTGGCTTTTCTACCCCTCTTGCTATTCATCTCCTAATGATGTGGGGATGAATTGCAGTACTTGGATTTTGCAAGTGCTTTCTGTTGGAGACAACAGATTAGTTGTGTAGGAATACCTGACAGCTGTCATGGTTAATTTCTGTCAGACCACCCTCATTAAAAAGGATGCATCTCTAGCCAGAGTTGCTGAACGAAGCAAAAAGAAACTGGAGAGAGTTGAATTCCTCTGTGGTTCTGAACTGTAATTACTCAATGATAAACAGAGATGATCTCTTCTACCTCTTAGAAAGGTTTGCTTAAAACCCCGAGAATTCCGATGTGGCGTTTACGTGTGCAGTACTTGCTGGTGCCCCTGTTGTGGCCGTGGAGTGTTCCGTGCCGCTGCAGGCTAACAGTTCAGCTGAGTTCTCCCCCTGCAGGCCAGGCAGCCATCCGGGGGCTGGTTGCAGAAGGCCGGCGCTTAGCCAATGTCATGATGGGCCCTTACCGGCAGGACCTGCTGGCCAAGTGTGACCGTGTGGACCAGCTGTCTGCTCAGCTGGCCGACCTGGCTGCTCGAGGGGAGGGGGAGTCCCCCCAGGCCAGGGCAATTGCTGCTCAGCTCCAGGACTCCCTGAAGGTAAAATCTGCTCTTGTGCACGCAAGCACGTGAAACACTGAAGCACTTGCGCTCCTCTGATGAGGCCTTCTCTGTGTGAGGCGGCAGTAGAACCGAAAGCGCAGAAGACCTGTTGATTTAGCTGAGGTGTTTAAAGCAAACTTTCTAGAAAGGACTTGTTATCATGCCATAGGGGTTAATTTCAAATGAATAATCTAGAAGGAAAATTTAAGTATCTTTTTAAAAAAACAGTATGCTAGCATTGCAAATTTGAGAGGCAAGGTCTCATATCATGGTGTTCATAGGTTCTAATGCTGCTTCAAGGAGTGGTATGTAAGCTTTGTGTATTTCAAATTATGTAAAAAGTCATTAATTTATCATGCTCTTATTGTAATTTTATCGTAATTTCTGCCATTGGAATGGTTTGGGTTTTTTTTTTGCAAGAGGAGGTTTTATGGGATTTGAATCTCTACAACTTTATATCCCTCCATCATGTGCTAATAATTTTCCTCTTCTTTTAAGGATCTTAAAACACGAATGCAAGAGGCAATGACCCAGGAAGTTTCTGATGTTTTTAGTGACACCACAACTCCTATTAAATTGTTAGCAGTAGCAGCCACTGCTCCCTCTGACGCTCCCAACAGAGATGAGGCAAGTATACCCAGGTGGTCTTTTCTTCCCATGGAAAGCTTCAGTTATTGTTTAATTTAACCTGATTTGGTGTTTTGAAAAATAAATCAGTGTCCTGAAAAATGAATTGGTATTTTTTTTCTCAAGTTTGTGACACATGCTTATTAATTCTGACAGCATAATGATTACTATGAAAATCTCTGGACTCCTGGACACTGTGAATTGTATATCCCTGGAAACAGTGTTGTCCCTGACTTCAATAAATGGCAAAGATGTCTCCCTATGTTTTTGGTACCACATTCTCTTCAGCAGGCTGAAAATCCTTGTGCAAAAATCACTGACATGCTAATTAGTGGATTTCTGTATCTCAGCGTTACATAAGCTGATGACAATAGTGGAATTCATGCCAGAATCAATCAACACATTAAACCTGTTCTCCTGCTGGATATTGTTTCCTGTACTTCAAAGTTACTGGCTGCACATGAAGTATCTAAAATGTACTGTTGGCTACTTTGTTTAAACATGATGAAAATAATTCCCAAGGCCTTGGAGAATTCAGCTTTGACAGGATAGCTTTTTGTCCAAGTATTCTGTTCCTCAAATATTTAAGGACTGTGAATGGAGGGAATTTTTTTCCATGTGAAACTTCAATTTTTAGGGTAATCCCCCTTATTTAGCTTTCATATGTAGTTACTTCTGGATTATGGGTTTGAAGATCAATCTCTATGAACTAAAATAGTTTCAACACAGTATTTCTTTCAGCAGTAATCATCAGGAATTATTGAACTTTATACCTCCAAGCTATAAAGTGTATATGTATGTATGTATCTCCTTAGTTGCCCAATTGAGTTAGTAAAGCAAGTCTGGTAATGTAAAGGCTAAAAAAAATCAAATGCCTTCAAAGCTCTTGTGTCCTCTTGCATCCTTTCAGGATGAATTAAGTGGGGATATGATGAAGGTACGTCTGACACTTTGAAGAAATTGTGTATTCTGTTGAGGAGGTTAGGGCTTTTTCTAATAACTTTTCTCTTCTTACAAGTAGGTGTTTGATGAAAGAGCGGCGAACTTCGAAAACCATGCTGCTAGACTGGGAGCTACAGCAGAAAAGGCAGCTGCAGTTGGAACTGCAAATAAAACTACTGTGGAGGGCATTCAGGCAACAGTGAAATCAGCAAGGGAACTCACCCCACAGGTGCTTCCTTGGTTTGAAGGGCTGTTAAAAGGGCTGGGGAATTTTCCTTGTGCTTCTGTTCTGGAAGATTTTAATACCTACATCTCGTAAAAGACACTCTGAAAAGGGGAATGGCAAATATTTGTATACATGATACCAAGTAGAACAAAATGATTAAATGACATGTTTTACTCTTCAACTTTTAGACAGAAATGTTTGCAAATTATACTTGAAACAAAATGATTTTGAGGCTTAGTAAAATATCTAAGTATAAAAAATGCTCTTTGTTTTTTCCCCAAATAAACTCCCATCTAAAATTTTGGTAGTGTAATAAGTATTGTACTTGAGTGCTTTCAAGAGTTGTTTATAAGATATATTAGTAGGTAATTGAAGTTCCAGAAAAAAGTATTTGTGCCAACAAATTTCAGAAGTATTTTAGATCTTCAAGGAGCTAGATGTGGCACTAGAATTCATGAACTGGTTTTTCAAATGAGGAACAACACATCCAGCCCTGAAAAAAGAAGTGCATTTTCAAGAAGATGTGTGATGTTGATGTGTACAGATAATTAAAAATGCTGTCTGTTGGCAGGTAGTATCAGCAGCTCGTATCCTCCTGAGAAATCCTGGAAATCAAGCTGCTTATGAACACTTTGAGACTATGAAAAACCAATGGATTGATAATGTAGAGAAAATGACAGGTAAAATAGGGATTTTTTTTGGAAGATCTTACCTGTGGCTAACTAGCTTGCATAGATTTTTCTCCCTTCTGTTTGGATTGATGAAACATGCATAAGAATAATGACTGATTGAAAATAAATTAAGAGAAGTGGGAATGAGCTGTCTGACTCCAGGAACATGGGTATGTTACAGGATATACAAAATAGCTGGCATAACTGGCTTCTTATGTGTTAATACTGAGCTGTAGGGGAGCAAATTCCACTTTAGTTCTTTTGTGGAAAAACCAGAATACCATCACTTTTTATTGCAATTGCTGTTCTAGTAGTATATCACTGTGACGACTTGAGGCTTTTTCTGTATAATCTTGGCACATCGAAATAGTACAGATAATTTAATGAAGGAAAGAAAGCATTCAAAATGTTTTAACACCTTGGTGAACACAGTGAACAAAACAGAGCTACTGATCTGCTGAGACAGAGAAACGTTTCAGGCCTTCCCAAGTGCAGGTCCTTTGCACTGGTCTGAACCACCTGTCTGTATAGACCTCCTCCTCCGTCCCATTAAATCGTGGGTGTTTTAAATCTCACTGCCTTGTCACTATGTATCACCTCTAGGAGAAAAGCACAGCCAGAGGGGTATTCCCTTTGGAATGAATGGGAGAGGTACAAAAAAGTACTGAATATGCTTAAAGAAGTGTGGTGGGAAGAAGGAATCTCTGCTGCATGTTCTGTGTAAGCCAGTTCTTGGCTGAAGCAACAGTCCATGGTAGAGGAGTAAGGGCCGTTACACGGCTTCACCACAGTTACTGTCACAGAGGTACCACACAACCAGAAGTTCAACTGCAGTAGTACATTTGATCTGATTTCCATGCTGCCTTCTGCTCTTCCCCACTCCCCAGTTTTAAAATACTTCATTTTGTGGTTGTGAACTATCTCTGCAATACCGAATATCCCTTTCTGTAGATGAAACTAGAATATTGATGTGGTTAATTTTTATTCTAGGGTTGGTGGATGAAGCCATTGATACTAAATCTCTGTTGGATGCATCAGAAGAGGCTATTAAGAAGGATCTGGATAAATGTAAAGTTGCAATGGCCAACATGCAACCTCAGATGTTGGTAGCTGGTGCCACCAGCATTGCTAGACGAGCAAACCGCATCCTGCTGGTCGCAAAACGGGAGGTTGAAAATTCAGAAGACCCTAAATTTCGGGAGGCTGTTAAAGCAGCCTCTGATGAGCTAAGCAAAACTATATCACCGATGGTAATGGATGCCAAAGCTGTGGCAGGAAACATTTCTGATCCCGGTGAGGATTCAGTCAGCTTCTTTAAAATGTGCTTTTTACTGACTGGAGATGATGTGAAGTATTGCTCATTTTTTTTTAGACAGCTGTGTATCTCCTTTTATGCAAATACTGTGTACACTTAAATCCCAGAATGATGCAATCCTGCTAACACCATTATCTGCTGAATCCTGCTGTTTTAAAATGCAATCAAAGGTCTGTCGCATATTCAAGGGAAAAGGACTCAGCGTTCTATGATTTCATATTCTTAATTAGAAGCATTTGTTACTAGTTTTAAGTAGTACAACTTTATATAAGAAAATTACATAATTTGATTCTAAAAGTTGTTCAGGGAATTACTTTGACTATTGATAGTGACTGTTACTGCATGTTGCATATGACACCAACATTTCAAGCGTGCAAGCCCACTGTAAACAATTTGGTAGTTTTTAAACACACATATAAATGTACTTGGCACAGTACATTATAGAAGTAATTTTGGGGAGTAGTGTTCTAAATATTGCCGAGTGCTATTAAATTGGTATTAAACTGGCAGTGGGATTTTTGTTCAGGTTTGCAGAAGAGTTTCTTGGATTCTGGATACAAAATTTTGGGAGCTGTGGCCAAAGTTAGAGAAGCTTTCCAGCCTCAGGAACCAGATTTTCCCCCTCCTCCTCCTGACCTCGAGCACCTTCATGTAAGTGCAGCATAGTTTGTAATAAAACATGCAGTTGTTATTGTTGTGTGGATTAAACACTGAAATTACTTCAGTACGTTTTTATTCCTTAGAAATAAAAGGTATTGTCTGGCCAGCCATGCATTGCAAGTAGCCTCAAGTCTAAAAAATACCTTTCCAGCATTCAAAAGAAAAGATTAAAAGCATGGTATTTTCTTTAACAGGATGGATGCACATGAAAAACTGGAAGGAGGTCTGAGGTCATACAGTCATGTCTTGCCATGACACCGTCCTTTACTCAACCCATGTACTGTCTCATTGCACTGAATAAGATTTTTGCCTTTCTTAGCTGACTGATGAGCTTGCTCCTCCGAAACCACCGCTTCCAGAAGGTGAGGTTCCCCCACCCAGACCACCACCGCCTGAAGAAAAGGATGAAGAGTTCCCAGAACAAAAAGCAGGAGAAGCGATTAATCAGCCCATGATGATGGCTGCTAGACAGTTGCATGATGAAGCCCGGAAATGGTCTAGCAAGGTAAGAGGTTGTTATAAGTGTTTTGTGCTAAAAGGATTATCTTTTTTTATTTTTAGGATCAGCATGCTTTGTCTTATGACAGAATTTTTTACAGACTTAAATAGTAAAAACAGTGCTGTAGGAGGAATTAGAAACCTTTTCAAGTTCAGAGTGAACTAGGGTCAACTGTTCTGATACTTAGAATTGATGGAATCCTTAGTTAGCATACCCCTGGGAACACAAGTATGCACTGTATCCTAAGCTGTTTGTGATCATTGATGCTGGTATTGCCTAGGGAGTCACTAACACTTATGCCTGTGTAGGCTGACAAGCTGATTGCTACATTTAAGTGACTTCTCAGTCTCTATGGAAAAGTTCGTATGGATGTTGCAGATGCCAGCTGCAGGAGTCATGACCTGGTTTGTCTTAATTCTGGAAGAAGCTGCAAGTTACTTTGCCATTAATCTGGTTCATTTATGATGGGAAAAATGACCATATATTGATGACTTGGTCTCATTCTTTTATTGTAGTGAATCACATTTGCTATTAAGACTGAAATTTTGATTTTCCTTACCATTGCAGTGCTATGACAAAGTGTTGTGAATTTGTCAGTCTCATAAATGCTAATGTCACTTTGTTTTGCTTTTCTCTCTCTTCTCCATCTCCTTCCCCCAAGAGCTACATTTTTCCTCTGGCAGAAGCTGAGTGCTGAGTAAGAACTTCAGAGATTTAGGCTTCTGCAAGTGTAAATTAAAGGGTCAGAATTTGGCTTTTAAAATCTCCCCTTTTTTCTCCACTAAATTAGCTGGTGAGTAAGGAGATAAACTTGAATAGCTTACAGAATCTGCTTCAGTGCTTTGGACTAAAGGAACATCTGTTTTGGAAGTACAGATAAAATACAAAAGAAGTTTCTACGAATCTGTTTGGGTGTCTGGTATCCAAGATAAAAAGCTCTATTTTCCCCATACTTCCGGATATACCAAATACCTTTTTATATTAGTAAAGGGACAGTACTGGAATGCATGAGTCATCTTGGAAGGTAATTTTGAGGCTAAAACCTTAATTTCAGCTTTCTAAAAGTGTTTTGATGTTGGAATCCCAGAACTGGTAACTTAACAATACAGAGTAGGTAATAAAATGTTTTTACTATATAAATACAATATGCATTCTAAATTAAATAGTGCAACTTTTAAAATATTTATCAAAGCCAAGCAACAGACCTTAAAATGCCTTGCTGATTATGAAAGAGCTCTAAGCTCATTGTCTTTAGATTATAAAACACTATTTTCATTGCTTTTTCTTTAATTTGAAACCAACAAACCAGTAAATTAGCCTAGCAATTGTCATTCTAATTCTTTTTAACAGTATCATTTTAGCAATAGGAGTTCAGTTCTTCCTCAAAACATACTGTCAGAAAAAGTTTTAAAAACACTTTTGTAGTCTCTGAACTCATTTAATTGGTTGGAAGAGGGATTGATGGACAGTGCTACTGAGGAATATGGGTTAAACCTGGAAAAACAGAAATAGGTCTTGTTCATATTAAGTCACAGCAGACTCTGTGTCAGCTCTTTTGCTTTTTTTTACTGAATTACTTTATTTTACTGGTACTTTACCTGTAGTAAAGTGTGGGGGATGAACAAGTACTTAGTCGTTAAAAAACATTGTTCACTTTTGTAAGAATGAAAATCTGGTTTTTTTCCCTTCTTTACAGAAGCTCCTCTTCACTGAGTGGCTTCTGGGCTTTCATGTACTCCATTTTTCTCATGGAGCAGAAGCTGAACAATGTTTATTGCTTTAGCTTTCCCTGCCTTTCCCCTTCATTTGGATAAATCAGAAAATGAGGGATATTTGGAAACTTTTCATTAGGTTAAGACTTAAATAAAAGTTGCCTTTGAAGGTAAGTTGATTTGGCCTTAGAAATTTTGGAAGTTGTAACTTTTATGTGTGTTTTTGTTGACGTAGATGAGGGGGTTTTTCCTATGAAAGGACATACCTTAAGCAAAACACAGTTGAAAATGCACAGTTTTTGGTAAGGATACCTTGAGTTTTATCATACTTGGCTTTAGTTGAAGAAATACAGTATTTTTGTATTGAAATGCTGCTGTATTATTAATGCCCATATTGTTTATACCTGTTAGCTCTTCCTTGATAGCTACCCTAACACAATTTATTTACTTGAATCCTCTTTCTTTTTTTTTGAAGGTAGTGGATACAACATATTGTGGCCAAACAGTATCAAACATTTCATAATCCTCTTTTTTTACTATTTCCATTTCAGTCTTCTCTAAGCACTGTAATGTTCACAGTATTCACAGCATTCAGCATCACCTCCTCGTTTTACAACCTGGTTTTGCTCTTTTCCGTGTTCCCTGTGATACATCAGTACTCACTTCTACAGTGTCTTCCATCCCATGTTTTTTTTACTCTCCAGCAAGCAGTGTCAGTGGTTTTTCTGTGCTCCTGCTGCTATCTCCCCTTATCACACATATGAATGGGTTTCCATAGAAAGCTTTGTGTCTGCACAAATACCGCAGTCATCAGCTGCTGTGCCTGCTCCTGTGCAGTCAGAACGGCTTCCATTGAGACAGAAAATCCATTCATTTCATTGTTGACTTGCCAGTAAAATGTTGTTCTGTGACTCAGCCACTGTCTGTAAAAGCTCAGATGGAAAATGTTGCTACATATTTGAATTATAACTTTGTAATATATTTGGTGACTTTGGTTCACAGGTGAACTGTTTGTTTATTTCTGCTAATCTTATATTCCTTCCCCTCTTCCCTCTGACCTGATCCTAGAGCTGCTTTGTCAGATCCTGAGAGGATGTTTTGGTCACTAAAACTGCTCAGTTTGTGCTCTTCTACCAAATTCTGCTTCTTGTACTAACTGTCCCGTTTCTCCACCCGTGCTGCCACCTGCAAAGCCTGATGTGACTGTGATTAATGAAGCGGCTGAGGCTGGTGTAGATATAGATGAGGAGGATGATGCAGATGTTGAATTCACTCTCCCCTCTGACATTGAAGATGATTACGAGCCTGAGCTGCTGTTAATGCCAACCAATCAGCCCGTTAACCAGCCCATTCTGGCTGCTGCTCAGTCTCTGCATCGGGAAGCAACCAAGTGGTCTAGTAAGGTACTCCTGAGTCCCCGGGGACTGATCCGCGTGCATCCAGCCACTTGGAACGTTGACACATTTGCATCACTCTTGATCCCTGCTGGGCCCCGCCATCCCGAATGAATAAGTGTCTGCACTTCATTTTAAGGACTGAGAGTGGCTTCACCAGTTTGCTAGATCTGTTTGCCCATGCGGGATTGAAGCTTGATTGGGGTCACTTATTAATATTCAAAGACTTCCTCTCCCTTTGCATCTGCCTGGTCTTCTTTGTTATGGCAGTTTTCAAATTGCTATAGGGGCTGTCTTTTCTCTCTTCCTTCTTTTTCCATTCACTTGGGCTACCTGGGAAGCCATGGTTAATGGTTTCTTAATGACTTCCAGATACAGCAGAGTATACAGCATTCAAGAAGTCATTTAAGGTGTCTGTTGTGCTTTGCCTCCGTTGATGACCTTAATTAACATACCTTCCAACAAGGAATGGCTTTGTATGGCAGCCTTTATGGAAGATGACTGCCTGACTGCTGACTTGCACTGGGCTGTATTGCAAATGCTGGTCTTGAGAGAATTCTTTTCTGAAGAAGCTGCACTGAATGCTGTTAACTGCTGAATTGAGATTGTGTCTCTATGAAACCAGTGGAAATCTAACATGAGATTCAGACATTCACCAGTAGCCTGTCTTCTGTCTAAGCACAAATGTTTGCAAGACTGGGCACTTTACGTAGCATGCTGCAAAAAATAAGGTTGGTGTCCCATAACAAACAAAAGTTAGGGGTGTGTGCCTATGTATGTGTGTGTCTTTACATAGATAGATATACTAAACCATTTTAATAAAAAGGGCTTTTAAAATGTTCTTGTCCTTTTCAGATTCTGGTGCTTGGATAACTTGTTAGAGGGCTTCGTAAATGACACTGCTCCTAATTTCTTGATCCTCCTACGGGAAAACGTGGAAAAGCTTTGTGTTATGTCATTTGCATCCTAACTGGGTATACTAGCAAACTGTTTAGCTAATAGGTCATGGTAATGAATAGTTCAGCTTTGTGTGTCACCTGTACCTGTAAAATCTGTAAAAAAATCTTCTTAAATGTGCTCACAGTGAGTCATGGAAGTGTGTGCACAAGGTAGAGGATACATTGGCTGAGCTGGGTTCTCACTGAGCACTCTTGGCTCTGAACTTCATCCATCATTATCTGTGGAATTATTCCAGGGAAAGAGTGTGCTAGTAGTTAAACTCGCTCGGCTAGTATTTCATCCACACAATAGGATGCTTCAAGGCACCAAATAGTTCACTGTTGACTAACAACTTTCTACAAAGGGGAATAGTATAAATATACTAAATATGCTAGCAGACTACTAACAATCAATCAGCTAGGTCTGCTTTCCCTTGCACTAGGTTTCACTCTGGAACAGTGTATAAGAAATGGTTTTGCCTTGGTCGCAATCAATTCATAATTTAAATATTTGTCAGAGGTATTTCTGTGACTAATTTCTGATGTACAAGAAATCTGGATTTTAATGTAAGAAACATCACTAGATTATCTTTTGAACTACCATCTTCTTCTCTCCTAGAAGCTTTATCTTAAAGGGGGAGATTGTATCAAAAAGGAAGATTTATTTTCAAGGAATAACTTAAAAAAGCCCCCAATAGTTGCATCTCATTTCCACGTTACCTGGGATAAAAGTTTTGTATGTCAAATTCTCTTCAAGTTATTCTTTAACATAAAGCATCAGCTATGCTGCTAATAAACAACTTCCATTTCAGATGCTACTGAAAATTTTATGCTTTAACTGTTATGACTACAACTATTTAATCAGTGCAATTTGGTTTACCAGGTTATTTAGCACACTTTTTTAATTTTAAAGAAGTCTCTTTTTTTTGGGGCAAGTCTGGAATTTCAAACGCTAATAACATGTTTTATCTTAAAATCTAGTCAGCAGAGCAGTAACTCTCCTTCCATGGACAAACTAACACTTTACAGCTTCTTTTTCAGTTTTGAAGTGAACTTTTATCCTGAGTGTTAGGGAAAAAAAAAGTCAGAAACACGTAATTAGTACAGATCTCCCCTGCTCCTTGAAGAAACCTCTTCTGTGTTCACAAATGGTTCTTCCATCCTTAACTTCTCCGAAGTGTTTTTGCCACAGGGTGCACCGCCCGGGGGCTCTGCGGAGCTGCCGCTGGCCGGCGCAGTGACCGCGTTGTTCCGCGCAGGGGAACGACATCATCGCGGCGGCGAAGCGCATGGCGCTGCTCATGGCCGAGATGTCCCGCCTCGTCCGGGGCGGCAGCGGCAACAAGCGCGCCCTCATCCAGTGCGCCAAGGACATCGCCAAGGCGTCGGACGAAGTCACCCGGCTCGCCAAGGAGGTGGCAAAGCAGTGCACGGACAAGCGCATTAGAACAAACCTCTTGCAGGTAACGAGTGAACCTGCAAAGGTCTCAGATGCTTCTTTGGCTGTCTCTCTCTTGGTGTGGGCGAGCACAGCAGCTGTGCCAGTATATCGTGTATCTTCCCTTGCCTTGTAAAGTTTTGTGTCTCTCTCTCTCTCTCTATACATATATATATTCCTGTAAAGTTAGAATTTCATGTCCAGGGACCTTTTGAAAAGATACTGTGATATCAATACTGCTCTGTCCTAAGTCTGCAGTGTTTTGTATTTCATGTACTCATTCCTCTGTATCAAAGAAGAGTAGCAGAAATGCAACAGTTAGTTTTTTCAGTTTCAGCCAAATATATATATGTATATATATAAAAATAAATTTATTCATATACACACATCATGCCATTCCTAACCAAGCAGACGTTTTGAGGAATATCTGGAAGAATTAAAAAATGTTGTCTCCATCTCAAAAATCCCCAAAGCAAGTCAAATAAGATTCAAATATCCTACCAATATTTATCAGAAAGTCTTGAAGATTATAGGATCCCCTCTATGCTTATTCGTTTTCTAATAGTAAAAGAAAATTTAAAAGTTTATCTGAAAATAAAGGGATATGTAACGTGTTGGTTCAGTTTACAATGTGAAGTGTTTTTTATCCCTATTCCTTAGGTCTGTGAGCGAATCCCAACCATCAGTACACAGCTGAAAATTCTCTCCACTGTCAAAGCTACCATGCTGGGCAGAACTAATATCAGTGATGAAGAGTCAGAACAGGTAAGAGGCATAAACAATGATGGTAGCATGGAATTGTTGATCACTTTTAGAGGGAGAAATATACATGTTCTAGCCGATGTGTTCTGGGAACTTGATGTCAAAGCTTATGTCAGCTGTTTAGGGGAGATCATTTTAGTACAGCACCTTGGTTCTCGGCTCAAAAGCTACAGTTTAATAGGGGAACAAGCGAAAAAGCTACTCAGGTTCCAATTTCGCGATGAACAACTTGTTAATGTCCCTGCTTTGCCAGTAAAAAGCCGAAGGAAGGACTTGCCGCTGCAGACGCCGCAGGCTGGACCTGGGAGGGGCAGGGGCGCCCTCGGGTGGATTCCAGGGGAAACGTTTATTTTCCAACATACCTCGGGTTCCTGCAGCTGTTCCCTTCCAAATGCATCTTTTCCGGTGAAGTCTCGCAGTTTTGGCTTCTGAGGGAGTGACATTTAAGCTTTTATTCAGATTTTGCACAAATACACATTGAGGAATGGGAAAATTTTGTTTTGAGTCGGGGTAACACTTGCTGGTTTCTAGAGACAGTTTCTTTGCTTACTTTCCATAGTTTGTCAGCAATAAGCAGACTTAAGATGTACTGGGAATCTTTATGCACAAAGGGTTTCCATGCTACTGTCCTAATCATGGTATTTACTATATATATTTTTCTTGACAGGCAACTGAGATGTTGGTTCATAATGCCCAGAACCTCATGCAGTCTGTGAAGGAAACTGTGAGAGAAGCTGAAGCAGCATCCATTAAGATAAGAACAGATGCTGGATTCACTCTTCGCTGGGTCAGAAAGACCCCATGGTATCAGTAAATACTTGCCACATAAGTATTGTTTTCTGTAACATAAAATGCCTTTTTTTGGAAACAGAAGAGATATATTAACAGCAAAAGGTGCTGTATACATGAGCTTAAGATTAGCTTATGCTAATGCCCCATTCTAAGGGTATGAATTATAAGAATGCATTTCAAATGTCTTCGGAACACATTTGATATCAAACACCTCAAATTTGTTGCCAACAGTAGACAGTTCTTACAATTTAATTTGTTTTTTTTGCTTTTCAAGATCCTTGTAGTGAATTCTGTACTCCCAGAAGCACATTTCATTTATGCACTGTATATTCCAGTAGTTTTCATGTGATGATAGAAAACATAGACCTCACTTTAAGCTTGTCTTGAGAGTTTAGGACACTGTTGGTTACTTGGCAGTTTTTTAGGGACAATCATTGATTTAGAAACATTCAACTTTTCAACAGGATTTTAACTGGCTGTTCTAAAAGCATGCAGAAATGATGGAAGGTGTGGGTTTTTTAATTAAAAGGAGGAAGGTGGGGCAGCAGAACACAGGATTAAAATTCTATGTTTGAAATGATTTTTTTTTTTTCTGCTTTTGACTTCTGCCTGGCAACAGTACTTTAACAAAAACTGGAGCTGTCTCTGTCCCCCTCCTGTCACCCTCTAGGTAGGCATTCCAGAACTCTTGTACTGTACTGAAATGTTTTGCAGAGGATGTTAGTGGCACCCTGTTGACAGCTTGAGCCTTATGGCTGGAGACTTCAACATGTAACTCTTTCCTTGCTTAGTTCAGCAATGGATTGAGCTGAAAAATCCTGGTTCTCTTAAGCTAGCTGCATGTCCAGGACCAGAAAATGCCACATGCTGGCTCTTTTTTTTTTTTGAAAACCAAATGAGCACATGCAATTATTCTCATTTCCCTCTTCCTTCCATCTAATGTTATTCCAGCTGCTCAAGGTGGAAATTAGAAGATAAAGATATTCAATTTAAAAAGACCTTTAACCTCACTGCTCTTGTTTCTAACAATGATAAGCTTTTTGAAACCTGAGCTGTGCAGGGACATGAAACCCTATTTAGGTAGTCTGGTGGCTACCAGCAAACAGTGGTTCCTAATGCTGCACATACCTCATTATTTTTACTGTTTATGGAGTTTGGAGTCTCAAAACCTTTTTTTCAAGTTCTAATAATAGAGAATTGAAAAAAGTATTATTGTATCTTTAAAAAAAAAAAAACTCCCAAACTCCCTCCCCTTATTGAAATAGTCTTTTATCTTTCCATAATTGAACATGCCTTCATATACATATATATATATGTCTATCTATATATGCATACATATTCATTTAATTGCTTTGTAGAAAGGAAAACTTGTTTGAGAATAAGTTTCTACACTTGCAAGGAATACTTGCAGACTTTTGCCCAATCAGCACTGACCTCATAATACCCTCTTAATGTGCTGAAAATCGTTGCACGATCAAACCACCTTGAACAGAAGTGTCCTTGTGGAAAAACTGCTCAGTCTAAACAGCTCCGAGGCAGGGACACAGCTCAGGGAGCTGTCCTCTACCTGTCTGCAACAGTTACTCTACGCTTGGACCTTCTCCCCTCCACCCCCTTCATTGCACTGTTACCTAAAAAGGGAAGTTAAACTGTTGATAATACAACTGCCTCAAACTGACCTCAGCAAGAGAAGGCACGTGTTCGTCTTGAATATGCTCCTTGTGTCTGGGTATTATGAAATACGTGGTACTTAGGATCTTTCCTTAGTACTCTCTTCCTGCAGTTACCTGCAACAGGAGGAGGAAGGAAGGGATGCCAGAGCCTTAACCTGGATGCATTTGGTTGGTTTCTACCAGATCTTTAACATAATTTTAATGTAGTAGTTTCTATTTAATAGTAAATAACACTGAATAAGTAGGGATTATTTTAAAGGGATTTTCTAAATAGTCTTCCTATTGCTTTTCAATGCTCCTTACATCCCACCATCATGCTCCCCCTATCCAGGCTTCTCTGTGAGATTTAAAAAAAAAAATTTATTTTAGCATCACTGTTTAGTTGCTTGAATGATACTAATGCAATATTACTAATGCCTTTAATACATAATCGTTTATGCCAAAGATCACTTTTTGTTTATTGAGGAATGTTTGCAGGAGAGTTATGAATCATGGTTGCCTTTGATATTCTTCCAGAATGTTTGCTCTAAATTCTTGAACTATTTTGTATCTCAAGATACTTGTCCACCTTATGCAATTCCTGCATTTTTGAACACTAGCGGTCTTCGGACCTGAAGTGCAGCAAAAATTTGAACAAGACCATGAATGTCACATGGAAATGTTTTACCACTATCAAACTTTGTTTATAAACCAAAATGTATTGTATAGTCTAATGTTTTCAACCTTTCTTTGATTCTGTTAAAACAATAAAAATGCATTTGTACAAATGTCAGCTTCTGAGTGCTAATGATAAGAGAGCAGTGGATAATGCTCTAACAAGAAGAACAGAAAAAAATACTGGAGCAAAAGAACAGTTGTTTCTACATGTTCTGAACAGAAAAAGAAGTGTAAAGTTTCTTAAACCAGAAGAAGATTAAACCAAGTTTTTTTTCCTTTTGTGTCTGTCAAACTAGTAATTAAAGAACTACTGGAAGCTGTGTTCAGTGGGAGCAGACAGGAGATTTTCCTGAGGCCTGACAGTGATCTGCTGTATTCTGAAACTTTGAAATGGGGTTTGCCTGATCCTGACAGTAAGGGAAGAACTGTTATTCTGACCAGCATCTTTATAATCTGATTTTTACTTCTCAAATTGAATGCAAGGGTGATTAGCATGGAACCACTGTATTCCTTTATTCCTTCACTGTGAGGACCTCTTATAAACACTCTTCCTTGCTAGAAATTTCTACCAGCACACATAATGTTCTGACTTCATGGAACCAATGTTTATTGGTGCTGTAGGACCAAATGTAGCCCCATAGTGCCGGAAAGCACCTGGGTTTTAGTAAAAATAGGTAAAATCCAGAGTTTTGTACTGTTCACAGAGTTCTCTCCATACCTGAGAGAAGATGAGAACCCAACAGCCAGCTTTGTCAGCACTGTCAGAGCTGGACACCTGGAGAGATGAACACTGGGCAGTATCATTCCTCACTAATGACATCCTGTGATTCCCTACGCTCTTCTCTTCATAGAGGTGCTGGTACAATTTTTTTTAAACAGAACAGGAACACAGCCCCTCTTCTGCAGTCTGCAGTTAAGCTTCCTGTGTTTAGAGAAACAGCAGGAACCAGCACCTCTGCAGCCACAGGTATCAGCCTCACACGCCACACACCATTGCCTCGTCAAATTACATCTCCATGCGCAGGCTGGTTTCCCACCAGGTGAGTCAGTTCTGGTCGACTGTGAGTTCCGGTGATGAGCTGGAAAGCCCGGCTCCACGCTTTCCCGCAGGCAGCAGCTTGGGTGCGTGCTGCCCGGGTGCCCGAGCTCCCGCGGGCGGGCGGGGCCGGGCCTGGGCTGCCCTGACGCTGCGAGACGGCCTCGAGCAAGGCTGGCAGCTCTGAAGGGCCGCGGGGCAGCGCTTCCAGGCTGCTGGTGGCCGGGGCAGCTCCAGCTACTCAGACCAGCTTGGAACGTTACCAGTTACCTCTGAAGACAAGATTTCTTGTACAATTACAGGAACTGAAGGAGGCCATTTCCTGAAACACAGCGAAACTGGAGGATGAGTAAAGATTTCATGGATGTTTCTCTTGTTGAAAAAAGCAGGCTAGAAGATTGGTAGCTTTTAATAAGCAGAGTTGTGTCCACACGAAGGGAAGACCTTATTAAATGCTGGTTCTTCATAGTGCTGTTTTATCTACTGTTTATACTACTGAATTTTAGAGATTCATAATGGTTGTTAATGTTACTATATAGTAACAGTCTAGAGCTACAACTATATGAAGAATAAAAGCAAAAATCATTCAGACATCAGCCAAGTTTACCCTAATGAGATTACCAAAGTTACCAGTAGAGAATATATGCTCATTTCTTTTCTTACTTGCTGCCAGGGTTCAGATGGATTTCCCCTTCTTTTCAGACTGGATCATTTTTTGTCCCAGTATTTGAAATTTTGACTACTAAATTACTTCAGTTCCTAGTCTTCATCTGAAGCAAAGCTATATACCTATTCACCAATTTCTGAGCTAAACAGGTTAGAGAAAGAAAGGGTCTCCAGTATCCCACCCTTCATAAATACTGACCAGATGCATGGTTTGGAACCTGATAGGTGCTGTGGAGAAGGTATTGGTTTAGAGAGATGTTTTTGTTGGTGTGTAACAAGAAGTTCAGTCAGCTTTGCATCTTCACTGCTGAGTCTTTGAAATATCATAAACAAATAGTTGTCCTCCATTTCAAAATAAAAAACATGAAAGGGGCCTTACCTGTTGTGCTCCTAACAGCCTTTTATAAACTCTAAGTATCTGCACAGTGATGAAGTTCAGTAAAGATGCAGCAAATAGATATTGTTTAATTGTGTATCAGATGCCTCTTCCCTAAGAGCATCATGAATCATTCACAAAAGCATCAACATTTCACAAGATGAGACATATTTGCAGTAGAGTTCCCTTTATTTCATAACATTAAAGCACACAACCATTAAATACACGTAACACTTCTATTGTGCTATCTAAAAAGCTACGCCCGAAGGTGCACACCACACAGATCTGGTGGTATCCACTTCAAACAAGTGGAACATCTAAATCAAAGCAAAGGCTTCACATAAAAAATAGATCTTACTCTCTGCAACTGTATTCTTAAAAAAAATGATGGGGAGGATGAGACTGAATGGAAAGAAAGTGGATTACTGAAGCAACAATCACCTCCCAGTAATGCAGGATGTTATTTTTATCAGCTCATCTGCAGATGGCAGAAATGAAAGCTGATTAAGGCAAATGCTTCTTAAGAAAGGCGATTTCTTGTAAACAACACAGAAATTATTTTTTACTTCATCAGAAGCTTTTTCAGGAGTGACACTTGCCCCTGGGGGACCCCTGTCCCTCTCACTGCTGCTCTTTATTTCTGAAGGGATTACATGCTGCTTTGTGGAATGCCAGCTTGCAGCTGGCTGTGGGTGGAACTGAGCTTTCTTTGCAGGCAGCTGCAGCAGCAAAAGACACCACCAGAAGACTTTTCCAGTGGCCTGTCTGGCCTTCATGATGTGCTTGACCTCCAGGCTTTGGTATCTGACTGGCAGTGTAAGGTTTGCAACATTTTGTGGGTTGTCCATAACAAACTATTCACCAACACAACAATTCAGTAAAAAAAGAGTGAAAGTGTATTAGAAAAAAAGTACCTTATTTTAAAGCCATATTAAGAAAAACTAAGCTATGCTTTCATTTTAAGAGCTGCTGTGCACAAATGCTTTGATCCCAAACTAATCAGTGTCTATTAATTAATTGGCACCTAACCAATGTAAGTCACTAAGCAGTCAAGTTTTTTTAAGGGGAATTTCCTTTTAGAAGGGAATTTCTTCTTAGCATCTTCTCATGTCCTAACTTGGAATTTTCCTGCTTTTGTAATATATTTTACACCTTTAAAAGGCTTGTATTTTTCTCCATACATGTCTAGGCGATTCACTTTCAGTCCTGAAAAAAGACAAAGACAAGTACAAAGTTAAAAGCAGAGTGCTCGGAATCACATCAGTCTGTTTAGAAATCCGGTTTCTTGAAGCCCATTGGCATTGGTTAGGAAGCTCATTTTCCTTTCTTTCACAAGTTCATCCGGTTTGAAATGGCGGATGAGACCATTCTTGTCACCTCATCATAGCTGTCTTGGCAGGGCAACAATTTATTTTTCTTCTATTCCATGAGCCAACATCCTCCTTCCAAAAGATGAACTATGGAACAAGCGAGTCTATCTTCCACAGCTCCTGTACACTGCACTCATTTCCGATCATGAAGGTGAAGCCAAGGACAAATTTCAGAATTCTTTTCACTCCAAGCAGTAATTGCAAGAACCAGCAATCCCTCTGCTATTCCTTGAGGAAGGCCAGTAGCTATTAATTACCTACAGCTTCAGATTGTTCCCTGCTTCCTCACAGGTCCATTATCTCTGGCATCCAGCCACTGGATCAACTATGTTTTGCTAGATTAAAACTAGTTTAAGAGGAAACTGTTCTTACACAAGAACTGTTATTTACTCCAAGTAGTCTAGGAAGCAAAAAGACCACAGCCTGGTACCTATTCAGAAAGGTACCATATGTACTACCCCAACTCTCATCTACTGCCTTCAGTCATCCTGCTCCTCCTCTCCCACTGTGAGTCCTTGCACTGTTAGGCTTGCTTGCAGGAGCCTTTTACACAGGGACAACTCACATAATTAAGTGTTTGCAGACTGCAGCCTTGTTTGCTTTAAATTTACTTTTGCAGTTACCCTGTAGACTTAATTCTGATTTTACTTGCAGATTGTTTTTAAGATGAAAACCTAACCAGCTTCAGAAGGAAAGAATAAGAAGGGCATTCTTCAAAATTAATGGATTTTTATGACCACTAGAAAGAGCTTTAGTGATACAAGGGTAAAGCAAGTCAAAAGCAGCACACTAAGTCATCATCCATCAATCTTCACTAAAAGGATACATTTGCATGTTTAATGTGCCAGTCAACAAAGAAAAATCCATTATTCTGTATACTTCTCACAGTCTTTCTTGAGCAAAACAATTGGGAATTCACAATTCCCAGCAAAGAAATCTTCAAGCAAGGGTAACTGTCAGGTTTGGGTAAATCAGATTTTTATCGTTTTGGACCAAGCTGACTTCAGATCAACATCTCCAATTAAATTATTAACAGTTTTCCCCTTAATTTCCTACTACTGCTTGCTCTGCCAGCATCAATTTCACGTAACACCCACCCACTCACCTGAAATTGCAAGCTGTTGTATCTTAAACTGGATGTTTAAACTTGGATTCTCCTCTGGCTTGGGGGCTCCAGACTGCAGGTTCACTATGCCCTTCAGGTTTGGTAGCTTTTGAGGGGTAATTTTGCCCACGTCCCAAGTTAACACCTTGTCAGGAAGGAGAAAATAGTAGTAGTAGCATTTTAGGAAACAACCTATGAGGTCAAGTTCATGTCCAGCTTTTAGTTTGCAGGCTGAGTACAGAAAAGTAGCCTGGTAGCCCTGAGAATTATCCCACTGGCTGTGAGAGGCTCCTGCAGGTATGGGGTCTTTTTATCACCCTGTCAGTGTTCCTTAGCGGGTCTGTGCGCTGAGTACAACTTGTTCCCTTGTAAGGATGATTGATCCTGATGTCAGTTTGGGTCAGCTGGATCCACGACGCCAACACAGTAACCAGCACAAAGATCAGAGAAACTTAAACACA
This sequence comes from Atrichornis clamosus, assembly GCA_013400975.1. NCBI lineage: Eukaryota > Metazoa > Chordata > Aves > Passeriformes > Menuridae > Atrichornis > Atrichornis clamosus. The sequence continues at coordinate 16,808 of WBMZ01012910.1, read as the reverse complement.
AGAATGAGGAAGGTAGGAGCAAGGCACTAGACCAAAGGAGATGTCTATGCCAGAATAACTTTCTTAAGGATCACTTGTTTGCCATTGATTCTTTGGAGAAATGTGGAACCAATCAGGCCCTTTACAAGGGGTGGTTTGTTTGTTCTTACCATAAAATGAAAACTGATAAATGCAGAAGAACCTTAGTTCTCTCTGCTTCTACAAACTTTTGCAGTTTCAATCTACCTAGTTATCCCAACTCTTGATAAAAGCACAGTATAATTTATTTCTGCAGAGAGGACAGCAGACGTCAAGAGTTTTTGTTGGTGTTTTTCTTTTAAAAAGATCAAGGTCTATTGTTTTTGAAACAAATTGTTACTTGGAGAGCTTTCACTTACAATTTTAATCAATTGCTGACTGAGATATTTCAAGGGCAGCAGAAAGCTCAGAGCAGGGTATTAGAGCCAGCAGAACGGTTTGGCTCAAACTGCGTTTCAGCAAAATGGCTCCTGAGTACTAAAAGGCTTCAGGAGCTTTAGGAAATTTAGGTCTCAAACGCCAGCTCAGAGGCAAGAAAGCAGGAGCCCAAGAAATGTTTTTTCAGATACTTATCTTCCTTACTGTGTGTTTTTAGGCAGATCTTTTGGAAGAGAGTTTTTTCTCATCTCCTGATGAGATCCCTGTTTTTCTGGCTACCTATTTTCAAGGCTACTGCATTTTCTTCAGGTAAGTACATTTTCATAACATAGATTGCAAAATATATCATGGCTGAAACTACCAGCAAAATACTGCTGCATCCACTAAAGACAAATATTAGGGGGTGAAAGAGCAGGTGGAAAGAGAGGAAGGGAAGGAAAAGGATACTGACAGAGAAATCACAACTGGTGTGTATCTAAGTTTGAAAAAGCAAATTTTAAAGGTAAATTTTTAATTCATAAACATATGCTGAACAGAAAGTTGTCTGCTAAGTGTGGAACACTGTTCAGTGTTCTGCATTATGTGTTATTTGTTCTAATGCCATCTTCAATATTTAAATAAATACAAACTTCAGACTTACTTTAGTAACTGGGTCAAATGTATAGCTGCCTTGTGTAGCAGTGAGGTTCATATTCAGTACAGCCTTTGGCATATGAACTGTCATGACAACTCCTTCTACTGTTTTCCCCATATTCTGTTTTGGTCCAATGGTAACATCAAATCTTCCTGAAGAACTGTTTTCCTTAAAACTGATCATGTGCTTCACATATACAGGAATTGCCACCAAGCTGAAAAGAGAAGACAATAGCTGAATGCATCCTGGCTACTTCTCTGCTTGAGAAAATAAAGCACTTTCTCATAAATAGTTCTTGTGTTTCTGGCACGTTTTCAAGTTAGAACCAGTCTGTTTCAAAAGTGACAAGTGAGGTGATACTCCACTCTTCAGCATCATTGCTGAAGTGATTTTATTAGCAGATAATCACAGGAAAAAATATTTTCTTTACTTAAAAAAAATAAACATGATGAAGGAAGAGAGACTAGGACAAATTATTTGGAAGAAAATAATCTCACTGATCCAAATCTCAGAAGAACCACTAGTCAAATCAGGCTTTAGTTTGCAAATATCTGCAGTTTAGACTTGTTTGGCTTTATTCTCTTCATGAAGCTCAGAGTCCTCCATTTACACAGAGACTTACCCACAAAGCATCTAGTACCAACAATGATTACTAGGAATGAATAGCCCTATATTGCTGTCATGTGTGATTTATTCCACTGAAAAATGATGGCTGAGTATCTGCAGGTCACTGAAAAATGGTTTTCTTTTAGTGAGGACAGAGCAACAGAATAGACAAAACCTGAGCACATGCATTTTAGAACAATGCAAATTCCCCCCTTAACAAGGAGAAATCTGCAGTTACTCAGATGGAAAGCAGTAGGTGGTGTATCTGGAGAACCAGTGTGTCTAAATGGAAACGTACTTCTGTGAACTGACACGGTAGGAGATCAATCTGAAATTCCCATCGGGAGGAATAAACGAAAGGACTCTCTCAGACTCCCAGCGTTTGAATCGAATACATGGATGGAAGCTGACATCATCCAGCAGCCGTGGGTTCTGGAAGTAGTGGCAAAATGTGAGTGAAATCTCATCAAGTATCAGCAGTTTGAACTAGCTACTGCACTCTACCCAATTCCTGTTTCTTGGACTCGAGTCCCTTTCCTAGCCATTATCGGAGACATGTTACTGAGCTAGATGGATTTCTGATCTGACCTGGTACAGCAGCTCCTGTGAGGATATTTTTATGTACAGACAAAAGCCATTCCAACTACTGAATAATGCAGCTTCTACAATATAATACAAAAGTTGTTATTCTTCATATGTGTAAAACGTGAAATAGTGATTGTGCTCTTAAAATTATTTAACTCTGATCACTAAGAAAAATAAATCCTGAGCAATTAAGATTCCCAAAAATAGGCTGAATTTACCATGAAAGACAGAGAAAGATCTGGCATTCCTGAGAGCTTAATACACGAATCAATAACGCCTTGGATTTCTGCAAAGACTGTGGAACCTGCAGGGAAAAACAAGACACTTGACTTAACATTATTATGAAGGCCCAGATGTGGTGAAGTGCAGCTAGAGGGCACAGATGACATTTGCACAACACTCAAGAACATGCCAAGCCTAGATAGGAAAGGTCATTCCAGTTACCTGTGTCCTGGGCAGCTTGTTAAAACACATGAGCCAGCGCAAACAGCCTGTCCCAAATCGGTTAATTCTACTTGTGCCAGCTGTTACACAGGGCTAGGACTGGATGTGCTTGAACTGGTTGCCAGCAATAAGCAAATAAGAATTTCATAACACACCAGCTCTGAATCTTTTCTTTCAACCCTGTCCCTGGTCTCCAGAAAACTAGCAGGTCTTGTAGTGGGTGCAGGGAAGTTGAAACACATCAAAACAGTCAATGTCAAAATGCAGTAAGTTTGTGCTGTAGAGCTCCAGCTAACCTTGGCTTTCACAAGCAAAGGTAGTTTAACAACGGGATCACATATTCATGGTGATGTTAAATAAATCTATAGCAAAAAACCCCAAAGCAAGAATACCAAGCATTTTACCCAGGAAACGCTCATTTTCTTAAATACTGTGTAAGTACAGAAAGGCATAAGCAGGACTCTGGACTAATTAATTAGCTCCACAAGCGAAGGTAATTTTAGAAGATAGGTAGAAACTACTGCTCATCTAGGCAAGGGGAAGGATAAATGATGGCTTTGTACTTTGAAAAGAAAGGATCCCGTTCCAGGTTAAAGCAGTTAACCATATCCCTATGAAACAAGATAACATCCTTATTCCAGGGGAGCAACCTTATCTACTTCTTAGTCCTAGTGAAGGCTATAAAGAAAGATACTTGCATTGCTAGTCTGCAAGGGATCAGAGCAGAAAAGAGTAGCTATGACTACAGCAGCAGATCCTCAGTAGGAAACTAAACACTGGGTTAACACTGATTTAACACAGAAATACACCATGGCCTTGATTGTACCTTCTCAGACTAAGCACTCGCACTGCTGCTGAGAATCCTAATGAGCTAGGAGAGCAACACAGTCGCCGGTGTGTTCTGACTGTGAGGACCACCTTCTTTTAGCATCAAGATGGCGAGAGTAAGAGCTGCACAACAGCTGTTTATGACTGTCCAGTTCACTGGTGGCCAAAGCATTTGCTGAAGTGGTGTATGGAACCAAAATAACATTACTGCTACAACAGCAGCACTGAATAAAGAAATCTGAGACTTGCTCCCTGCCCCATACCACCACAAAAGGGTATCCTGCAGTCTTCAGCATTGCTAACTGATGGCCCCAATACTGAACAAAACAGCAGGTTCCTGCCCACAGCTGGGCAGTTTTCTTTTGGCATATTTTTTTTCTATTTCTTGGCACGCAAGTTATCAGGTTCCTCCTCAAAGAGAAATCTCAGAATAAAGACTTTTGTATTTGAAGATTATATGTTTCATTGACAGAAAAGAAAGGAGTATTATTATGGTTCATAGTATCTTGCTCCAGCTTATTGTCCAGCTATTTTGCAACAAGTTTATCTTATTATCAGAAGAAAGCTAATGAAAGGACTACAGTACATTGTTGGCAGGAACAATGGGAGATAATTTCCTCATCACATTTAAAACTCCAACTACTGTTTTTCCATTTATATCTGTCACAAGATAATCAATATACTAACAGAAAACATCTTTCTTGTGGATGGTCTTGAAGTAGCCCAGAGCATATGGCTGTTTTAAGATGAACTGAAGAAATACATTTAGGCACTTCTTTTTTAATTGTATATTCCTATCTAAGAAATAGATCCATGCATATAAAACATATGCACAAAAATAAAAAGGTTGGAGTGTATTCTCTCTAAATATTGGCAGCTACATGTAAATACACTCAACAAACAAAAATTAGTTTGCAAGGCATCTTACCTGATTTGTCTATAATCGCATCAATTTCTTCAACAACATCAAAATAGGCTTCATTGTTTGTGTACTTTACGCCCGCTCTGCGCCACGGAATGTTGGACAACTGTCCAGTGGGAAGCGTGTCTCCCACATTACTACTGCCTTAAAAATGAAAAGGAACTCAAAATCAGTAATTAAGTACAAGAGGAATGTTTCAACTGCTAAAATTAAGAATCAAAGCTAGGTTTGTCTCTGAGAACTGCAGACCAGAAGCTGAACCATTAAAACATTATTTGTGAGATGACGTGAATGCACTTTAACCACGTGTCCAGATTTAACAGCTTTCAGACTATATTTTGCATAGCAAAATACAGTGCTCAAGTCAGCAGGAGGTTTGAGTTGGAGTAGATGTGGGGCATGATCTTGTGAAGGATTTCATCACTGTAATTCAAGACATGACAGCTCCCTGCGAAGGCCTTTAGCCTGCTTCCCCCTTCTAGGAGTTTTAGCTGTCTGACTTCAAGGGCTGATTTACAGGTAGGAGTCATTTGCAAGAACAACACGTAAGAAGCCTTAGGGAGGGCTCCCACAATCTTTGCTTGGAGCTGTTGTTAGGCCGAGGCTCTCACCCTCGGTACCCATCTGAGCTACCTTGCAGCAACATGACAGCCACGTCTATACCTGACCATGTGCCAAATTGATCCAGACCCTGGCCCAGACCCAACTTTCTGACTTGACCTGTCCCATTCTGATGGACATTACCAGCAATCACTGAGCTGTAGATGACCTGTTATCATCTGATCCTGTCCCTGACCTGTTGGCTCAACTTCTGGGCTCCTTACCAGTGATGCCACTGCCCTTGCCCCTGCCTGCCTTGCTCTCTCACCCGCAGCTCCTGGTTCTCCATACCACCCAGCATGACAAAAGGGCTTCCCGAGCTACCTAGTTATAAACTGATGCTTTAAAAAGGATAAAAATATAATCTTATCACTTCTGAGGCTTAGGTGACTGATGCTGGAATCCTAGCACAGTGGAAACAACTCCCTCTGCTAGCAGTAGCTCTTGGGATAGGGCCACAGCTCATGCTGGCTTGTGCCCCTTAGCACAATGAACGTGATACGTGTCCTGCCACATGAAACAGCTTCACTGAGAAGCTGGTGGCCAGCAGGTATCATTTCTACAAAACCTGCAGGGCAGGCCACTATCCCAGCAGGTAGAAAACAGAAGTTTTCAATCTTTTGGGCCAATAGAAGTCATTCAAAAAAACCCCTTCCTAAAGTCTACCCTTGTATGTGCTATAACACATGGGGGAGGAGTTGCAACCATTTCTTCACTTCCGCTGCATCTCTGAAGAGGAGCAGTTGCTCTGTCTGTCCCTCAGCAGCCTTGTGGGGTGCAGCAGTGCTGCCAGGCCAGGTAGGTAGGAGAGCTCTCAGGCTGCTGTTTCCACCTGCTCAGCACTGAGCTGTTGACAGTGACAAGGTGCAGGCTGCCTTGGGCTGGTGCTTTACACTCCCAGGGAATTCTAATAAGGCTTTAGATAAAACAAGAGGATTTGATGGTGCAACCCTTGGCTTTAGAAGCCTTAATTCTCCTTACAGCATTCCATCTGGTCCATTAATGTCATATTTTTCATAAGTGTAAACACTACCATCCAAACACGCATTTCAAAAAAAGCTAACCAAACCCCAAACACCAGAAATTAAAACCGATGAGGTTTATAATCAAAGACTAAACCTTATCTACTACCTAAAAGACCAGCTCCTCTGATTCTACCTGTGTGGCCCAGCAGCCCAACTACTCCCCTTCTCTAGCACAACGTACAGGAGAATGTCTCACATCTCTCTGCCCCCATGTGACACCTCATGGCTCACCTCCCTTGCACCCGCCTGCCAGACAAGCAGATTCCACCAGCTCAGCTGACAGACATTTGGCTCCCTCACTGCAAGACAGACCCATTTACAACAGCCTGAAATCAGCTCCAAAATCAAATCTATATGAATCCATATGCTGATTGGTGGTGGGGGCAGGGTGGAGGATGAGGACAGGCTATTTGCTTCTCTTCCTGCTATCTGTTCCCAGCCATCAAAGATTTATTAGGTATCCATTATATACCTTTCTGTAACGATTTCTTATAAAATGCTTAACCTTCTCCAATGCCCCTCAGTTATTCAAGGCTTGGCGCTAGCTCTGTACCAATCCTGCAGCACCTGTCTCCAGTATGTCCTGACCGTGCTAGGAGCTGCTATTCCTGAGGGACTTCAGCAGCTGTGGCTGAATCACACAATGCCACCGGGGATAGCAAAAGGGGCCGGGCATAAACTGCAAGTAAGGAGGGAGCTGTTTTTATTCAACTCCTGTTTATGAGAAGTGGCAGGACAGTGCCCTCACCTTACAGATTCACACCAATATATTATTTTTTAGCTATGAGGAATGATGGGGCTTTTTTTTTTTAAACAGCCAGTCATCTCTGAAAATTATGTATTTTCGTACCTGTGATGGAGTTGACAACAGAGCGCAAAATTGTGGGAGGCTTAATCAGCTCCTTCAGTATGTTGGATTCTGTTGCCAGGGGAAAGCCATTGTCTAGCATTTCTTCTAAAAGTTCATACACAATTACTACATTGTCCTTAATTGCAGTCTCAGAACATTCACCGAAGTAATCCTAAACAAATTCAGAGATTACAAAAGAGAGGATTTTTATTCCTGTTAGAATGCTTTGCAGAAGGAAGTTTGTTCTGTTTTTTCTTCTTACAGAAACCCTCCAATATATGGAGGCATTTTAGTGCCTAAACTGGCTAGCTATTTCTATAGTCTAATGGCATCATATGTTAGGGTTACATTTATCATATAATTGGAAATAAAGACAAACATGAACAGCAAAATTAACGTAATCCGATGTACCACTATATATGTCACAAAAGTCCTTCCACTTGTGAACATTAACACATCTTCAGTTAGAAGACACTTCTAAAATAAAGACACTATCTTTTGGCATTGCTCAATCTTCACAGAGTTTCCTTTATTTACAGTATCTGTGAAATTGCTTGAGAATTGACTCATGCTTCACAGCCCTTTCCTCTCTACAGAGTGCATGCTGCCTCACTATGTGCTCCTTCCTCCCATGAATATAACATGAACAGTACAAAAGCTTACAGGAAAAAAACACTGCATTTACGAAGTGTGATTTAGGTTTTAGTGCCTGTGCACTGGTGTCTATAAAATCAAATGAGTACATAAAATATACCCTTTTTTTTCCTTTGTACTCTTTGACTTAAAAATTGCAGAGGGAATTTGCATTTTAGAATCACAGAATGTTAAGGTTGGTCCCAACCCCCCTGCCATGGGCAGGGACACCTCCCAATATACCAGGTTGCAAAAAGCCCCATCCAACCTGGCCCTAACCACTGCCAGGGCTGGGGCATCCACAATCTCCCTGAACAACCTGTTCCATTTGGTATTTTACCACCCTCACAGTGAAGAATTTTTTCCTAATACCTAGCCTAAATTTCCTCTCTTTCAGTTTGTACCCATTACTCCTTATCCTATCACTACACTTCCTGATGAAGAATCCCCCTCCAGCGTCCCTGTAGGCCCTCTTCCAACACTGAATTTTAAAATTATTTAATGGTGACAGACCTGGAAAGTATCTGCTACTCGGTGCAGAAATTCAATTACAAAGAGTGGTGGCACTTCTGTCTGTATGACAGACACAAAGAAGATTTTATCCCGATAGATGCTGATGAGGTAGTGATGTGGAGTTGAGATGACAGGAGGCACATTCTCAACATCGTTTGCTTTCTCCTGAGCTTCAAAGAAATAATCGCACACAGACTGGCTCACAACACTCTTCCAGTGCTTCTCCAAGAATATATCACCAGAACAGTTTATAAGAAACAGGCTGTGGATCATTTTCTGTTGGAAACACATTCAAAAAAGTTAAAATAAACAAAAGGATACGTGGATTGACATTTCTTATCCCAGATTCCCTTTCTTAAATGGTTATTCCTTATTAACATGCCTTGTGAATTTAGGAAAAAGATCTGCTTTGTTGCTTTTCTTTAAATTCCATTTTCTTTGTTTAGAACCATGTTCCACCAAAAAATATTTGCCTCTGGATTAAGTTGATAATGTAAATCACAATGTAAGCAAGAAGCAAGCACCTTCATTTTCCACTTTCATCCCTATTTTGGTATTTGCAATTTATTTCTTAACGAAAATCTGACCCTCATGAGCTGGCATTCGCTTAAATGTGTTTGCCAACGTGTAAGAGTAACTCATACATAAAGTTTCCTATGGCAGTGGAGTTTGCCTGACAGTTGCACACATAACTTTGAATAGCACTGTCTGAAGATATAGCTCTTTAGCTTGTCAGCTTTCAGCTGTTGAACTAGAAAAGTGGCTTTTATTTGCTGGCAGATTAGTCTTATGATCTATGCCAAGCTGCACTTGGGTAAAGGTTGGAATTCATTAAAAGTACACAAAACTAGTCATTTAAATCTGATTTAATGAATAAAATTGCCTCATGCTTTCAATGGCACGAAATATGTTTACATAGAATGTTTTGCACTTAAAAACTCATTCATCTGAAAGGGGAGTATGAACTGCAGATAAGAAATGTAACTGTTTTTTCTTATATCTTTAAGTGTTTACAAATAACATGCCTCAGCCACTGATCCTTCATTTTAGTCACAGGTCTGCTTTTTAAAACTAATAATTCCCAGTCTATTTCTCAACTTTCAGTCACATAGTAAGTGAACTAAGTTGTTACAATGAAGAGAATAGACTTATCTCCGCATCTACAGAGAAGACAAATGCTAGCAGACTTCAGTTTATCTCTTTAGCCTTTACATGAGACAAATACAATGCCTGGGCTGACATAATGATCCTCTGACAAAAGCAAGTTCCAAGTTTAAAGTTGGGCTTGGAAAGCAAAACAAACTGTAACCCAAGCACTGGCTTCTCCAGGTGAAGTTAACCTGGTACTCAATATCATGCATCAATTCTTCTATAGTTGAAGAAGCTGCCCCTGGCACTGGCTGTTCTTCCCCTTTGCCTCTCAGGTATTGCTTTGAGTAGGTCTGTGGCTCTGCAATTACCTACATTAGGAAAGTGGTCCAGCCAGAAATTGACCCAGGAAAAAGGAGTTTCTGGTCAGATCAGCTTCCTAATGCAAGTTATTACATTTCCAGAGAGTGCTACAGCTGGCATAGGTGGTGGAATTGAAAGTCAGTCTTTGGAGGAATTCAAACATGACTGGAAACAGACCAGAGAGTAACTGGGAATCCACACCTTGAAAAACGAAGACCACCATCAACTCTGCACATGCAAGAGAAGCCAAACAAATCTACAAAAAACCTATCATAGTTTTCATCAACTTTACCATGTTTGGCCAGGGTCTGGTCATAAAATGCAGATAAAATTTGCTCCTTTGCTACTGTTAACTCTGACACACTAATGTGAAAATAGCACGGAAGCATCTAGATGTACAAGGCCCAGTCCCACAGAGATTTTAAGGTGTTCGAACACTGTATGATTAAGTCTCATTCCAAAATACTGGAAAAAGCACTTAGCTCCATCCAGAATTAACTTGTGTTTTTGTGCCTGAATCTAAGCTGCCCAGAATACTAACTGATGTAGCAACACACTTGTAACAATGAAAAATGGTCTGGCCCTCCAGCTTTCGACAAAACAAAAGTATGTCTTCCAAAGAACACCAAAGATGGTGAAAAAGGACAACTCAAGAAGGTTGTCAGCATGCCTAAGTTAGTAGATGTAGGAAGAGAGTCAAGATCCAGGTTTTCAAATTCTAAACTCCAGCTGTTCCTTCACCTGCATGACAGCAATGTGCTCATCTTCCTGGGGGCCTTGCCAGGTCTCAGATACCTCCTGCTAAGAGCATGCTGGTGGCAGACACAAAAAGACCAGTAGTCAAAAGGTAGACAAAAAAATTCAACTAAGCCAATATGGAATGTAAGGGGAAGTTCTTTTAGAACCTGTGACTGCAAATTTGCTTAAGAGTGGGAAAGAAAACAAAGGTACAAAGTGTTATTGCAGGTTGCTACTATCTCTCTAATGGACCAAATTAATCTCTAATTTAGTTTATTAGAAAGCAGACAATTTTAATGCTGTGAGCACAGCATTTTTATAAAGGAGCCTTGACATAATTGCTTTAATACAGTTCAAGTAAACACGTTCCGAATTTAGCCAGCGTTGAACATTAAACCCCTCCAAAATCTCCTGGAGAGCCACACAACAGTGGCAAGTATAATCAACCACTGAATGTCAGTATTGTTCAACACCAAGGCTGCCCAAACATATGAAGGTGCTCAGCTATAAAGCTTAGAATAGAACTCTGTACATTTTAAAATGGATACAATAGCACATCTGTTAACAAATACAAGACCCAGTTCCTATTAAATGCACAGAAAGCTGCATAGGAGAGTCCAGCACAAGCAGCACTGGGAAGACTCCATTTCCAGAGGACCTGATCTACAGCCAGCTATGGAAGAGCTGTGCTGGACCACAGCTTCCAAGGATACTCTGACAAAGTACCTCAGGCACGTGTGACAGAGTGCTTTTAAGCCCTAGCAGTTGTGCTTCTGTTAACGTTCATACAGATTCTATTCATCTACAGACCAGAAATGATTGCACTTGTCACAATATACTTTTAACAAACACAGCTGTACAGCAGACCACATAATCACAGAGAACTCCTGGTGCACCAAATGGCTGTGTTAGCAGGGCCCCTCTTTTGCCCCAAGTTCCACTTAGGATATTAGACCATGACTTGATATGCAATCAAGTGAGGGTGTGGGGAGCCAGAAAGGGTGGTAGCATTGGGCCACTGCCCCTCTTTACTCATCTGCCCCAAGCTGCCTGGGTACCAGCTGTCTTCATAGGAGCGTGGCCTCCTGGTGAACTGGAGTAGCAAACTGATCCAGGGGACCACGCTTGGCAGATGACAGCTTTGTAGTACCTGTGGAAACTGAGCAGTAAAATCCCACCTAGCTGCCTATCCTATCTTCTGGGTAGGAAGATAGGGATTACAGGATTTCCCATGATACATATTCTGCTTCTAGTGTAAGAGTTCCCTTCAAACCCTCTCGCATACTCCTTTGCTCCTGTACGAATTTTAGCAATATGCTAATTTGCTGTTAGTTTGAAGTGCTCTGGAAAACTGAAGGTCTCTCCTTGTACCCAGAGGCACAAGGCCAGGCCTGTCAGTCGAAGGGCAGTCAGTTGGTACACTTCCCAGTGCTGACTAAAATAAAGAAGCTCTTATAGCAGTGGGGACATCAGTCTATTATACACAAGACTAAGTTATTTGATTTATCCCATACACTGTCAAACAACTGGCACCAGCTGATTAAAAATGGATTTCATGTTGAATATCTTAGAACTGGTAACACTACAAAAATATCAATATACAAAATACATAAACTAGTATTTAACAAAAATGACTTACAGTGCTCCAAATACTGAAGATTTCCCTGCTACTCTATTTTTGAGTGCCAGATTTCATTTCAGACACATTGGGATCCCTGAATTTATTTCTCAGCACCTTATCTTCTTGTCTCATTAGAACATTAGACTTGGAAAGAAAAAAAGATTGAAAAATACTGATCATAAGAAATCCATCTAGTAACAATAAAATTCCTCACATTGGTAGGTCACTATTTGTGGCCTAACAGCAAAGCATGTTAAGAGCTACAGCACTTTGAGGGTAAAGGTCTTGAAACAAAGTTCCTAAGTTTAAAAACACAGTAGCAAAAGCACACCACCTACATTTATGAATCATGAGACTGTTCCACGTGCAGCAGTGCACGCAGCCAACACTTCGAGATGTCAGCATAAAACTACTCTATGTAAGGTACTGAAGGTCTGCTTCTGCGATTGTTTCAGAAGGACCTGCCTCCCATCTCTCTGCTTTTAGGCCCACCTAAGAGCAGACTGAAGGTGTACATAGATCATTATTTGCATCTAGGCCAAAGCAAATTGTTCAAGCTCATTTTCATTAGGTTGACAGCCTTTCATATTACCACCTGACTGAAAGGCATCCTACAGGCTCTGCAGCAATAAGCAGCCCAGCAGAAGTTTTGCAGCTTCTTCTCACAGGCTTCCTGTTGTTGCTCTGACACACAAAACTCCACGTGAATCTTTTCAGTCATTTCCATTCTACTAGAATCTGAAGTCCGCACAAAAGAAAAAATATTTTAACTAAGATGCCTTCAAGATGCTGTTTCCATGTCTCTGTCTTTTCTCTTGACTCAATCTGGATTTGCAATGTTACTGATTTTCAAATTCTTGGCACAGAAACATCTGGACTAAAGTCACAGCAGTCTCACAAGACAAAAGTGGAGCTCATTGGCAAGAGGGAGAGGCTGCGAGCATGGGAAAAAAAGACTGATTGCACATGCTTGTCCTTAGCTACAATTAAGTACTCTAAAATGTAATTAATGCAGAAATACTGTTACCAGCTGCTTTTCCATAACACTGAGCTGAGTTACATTCAAAGCACTGAAACCAGGAAGCAAGGCATTTATCACTGACCTCTGCAATGCCCTTTAGAGCTAGTATTAATTACTGAAAACAGCTCAAAACAGGACCATCACTGGGAAAGTATTCGACAGCTTCCATGCTCCCTGAATTTGGCACAGCTGCTCTGAAGGGTGGAAAGATTAGTGGGGGTGGACTGTCTGAGTCTCTGTTATGTATTTGTGGAAATGAACTTCTAGTGACAAGTGAATGGAAAGTAATCAAATGCTTAAAGTAATCTGGAGAAACAAGTAAGCTAAAACAGGCAGTTCTATTGTAAAGCTAGTATTTTTGTCACAACCAGCTAGTCAGTATTTTACCTTTTTCCTATAAATTCAAAATGTGCCACAAATGTGGCAAAACTAAAAAACCTTTGTTCCTGACCTCCATAACCCCATTCACTGGCTTTCAAACCAGCAAACCTAATAAAGAGAAGTCCTGTGAAATACCTGAACAACACTTTCAAGACAGCCAACATGGCATCTCTGAAATATTGTATAACTGGCTGGACCAACCTGACACAACATTTAGCAGCAGCAATTCAAGTTAATAAACCTGGAAGTCTCATGTTTACTAAAACATGAATGTTCTGTAATTTCACAGTTTTTGTTAGGTTCCTATTATTGTTTGTATGTCTTAATGATGCTGCTCAGGTGTCATGAGTGTTTTTACATATAAGATGCTCATGGCTTAGGTATCTGCACAACAAAGTAAAAATATTTTTGCAACCTTTCTTAAGAATTGCCTGTTGTTCCTCTCTATTAGTCTAGCAAAACTCCATTATCTACTCAACACCATGAAGCACTTGTGTCTGTACAACTGCTTGGAAGCATATTTTATCAGTAAGATCATCGCTATTAAAGACTAAATACTTTGCTTCCCAGATGCTCAGTATCCATTTATTTATCTTTACTCATTTAATCACTGTTAGTAACTTTCTGGAATTGTTTTTAAAAGGAAGTAGTCCTTTGAGAATACTCTGAAGTTGACTTAAATTAGTGTTTGGTCCATAACAGAATTTGCAACTTCCTCTGTGCTTTTACCAGTAGCCATTACAGTCTGCCTGAGAATTTCATCTACTGTCTGATGAGCTTTCCAATAATACATTTGCATGGTGCCTCTATTTAATTTAGTTCCAGTATAAATCTTCTAATTGCTTGCAAGATAGTTCTATCTCTTGTCAACAGAATCATTTTAGATCCTGAAAAATCAAACAATATTAGACACGGAATAACTGCAGTTCCCTTTGGGACCTGCAAGAACAGAAAGCTTCACTGTAAAAGCTGGAAAAGCAAGAGTTTCTTAGAAAAAAACCCCACACCAAAACAATTTAAAATAATTGCTAAAACTACATTTTTACATTTTGAGCACAACTTACATCTGAATCAGTAGCTTTAGGACTATTAAGGGATGACTTAAGAAATTCACTCTCTGAAAGCAGTACTGAACAGATAGAGAGGACCAAATGGACACAGATAAAGTGAGTATCTTGTCACATATTTACTGTCCATAGTATTTTCAGGAACAGACTGATAATTAGGCTCATATTCCAGCCAACCCATGAAGAACTCTGAATGGACGAGGCAGCAGGATTTAATCACATGATATAAAAGCCCCAACTCAGTAGTTCTTTGTGAAGATGTTTTCCATCATGCTCTCCTAATTCACTCTTCCAGTAAGTCTGACAGGCTGGAGCAACAGTGCTACCAGCTTTATACTACTCTCTTTCACAGGCTCTATTTTAAGAGGCACTCAAGGTTCCAGAAAGGACAAGCACAGTGCCAGAGAGCCATGCACTACTGAAATACTTGACCAGATCCAGCAAGTACGACTGGAACTCTGCTGTACATGACAGCTCTTCCTAATGTGTGTGCACCCTGTCACAGCTACTCCAAATGCAGAGGGCAGAAAGAAGGCACATAACCATTTGTACGCCCCTTCTCTTCCAAGAGAAGACAGCAAAGCAGCACTCTAATTCCTTCATCCTGTATGAATAAAATGAGTCTCACAAATACTGTCTTATTCTAAGAAGCTCCTGTTAAAAGGCTGCCTTTTATGCTGAGCAAGCATAAAACAGATTTAACTTATCTTCTCTGTATTAATTTTTTTAAAGTTATATACGAAGCTGTAAGCTGGGGAACAATTAAAGGGAAATAGGAGGAAGGAACTTAACATTTTAAATAAGGTTTCACTTGGTTTCTTGCCATTTTTACATCCATGAAGTACAGCTACCACTCGTCTCCTGCCGTTCAGACTTCTCTACCACAAAGTCTTCAACCTCTCTTTCCCAAATCCTCATTACAAGGTTTCTATTAAAGATTCTTCATGTAAGGAGATCTTTATTTGAAAGAGTAACTGGGACTTAGCTGATGCATAGTTGTCTTGCACAACAGGAAATTTAATTTCTGAATAAACCCAGCAAAATTAAACACGAGAGGGCATGGGGTATTAATTTTTGATTTGCCAATTGCAAGGCATTTTCAGGTATGTTCACACAAGCGGTAAAGAATCTGTTCGTCCCTCCCCCCGCCCCCAGACTCCAGGTTTGCTTGTGTTTTTGAGTTAGCACCCAACACACCACATATTAAATCCTAGACATTTTTTATAGAAAAGTATCATTCAGGCATTTCTTCTTACTCTTCTTATTTTTAAATAAATAAATGAGAAGCTGTGGTTTCAACCTGCTGGAAATTGCCACAACAGAATCATTCTCATGGTGGGTATAGTAAATTCTTTTGTAAAACATCATTTCCATCATTTTACCACTTGCATGAGTAATTGACTTTGGTTTTGCTTTTCTTGCAAAATAGCTTGTCCTCTCCCATACTGCAGTCTGCCTGCTATGAACACAAATTTTCATTATTCAAATATAATTTTTTGCCTTGTCATTTATAGAATAGCTACATTGAATGGTGATGCTATTCCTCCAGTTTACTTAACACCTAATGGTTACGAAGCACTCGTACTGAAAAGATGCTAACTGCATTACTAATTCAAGGCAGATTTGAACTGAAACAAAAGAAGAGAAGCAACAACCTCCACTCCGTTACCACTGGGTACTGAAAAGAGCAGAAGCGATGTGCAGTGCATAGCGGTGGATGATAATGGATTGATTCCCAGCGCATATTATGCACATCTACACTCACAGGGCCCCTCGCTAATTAAGCAAGTACAGCACGAGTAGAACCACCACGGCTACAGCAGCGCTGCTGAGGAACGACTCAGGTGAGTCGGCACCGCCTCCCCGCACGCCCTGCCCCTCCCGGCCTGGCTTTGCTGCCGGCTCTGTCGCGAACGGAGGCCCCTGCATCGCCCCTCCCGCAGGCCTTGTGCTGTCTGCCCTGACAACCACAATAAATGACTTCCCGGTGCAAAATCCCCCCTCATCCCTGCTCATCTTGGAACGTGAGCGGTGCAGATCCGCCGGCATGGGGCTCTGACCCGCTCCCGGCCCCGCTCACTCTCCGTCGGGCTGTTCCGCACCCCCGCCAGAGCCCAGAACAACGGGGCGTTTGTTCAAACACTCAATGATTTTGTATTTAAACGGACACCGAACAACGGAAACGGACGCGGGTAAAATGGGAAGTCTCGGATTTGCGGGGCAGCCTCCCCGTACCGTCGCTGACGGGCATGTCGCCACGGCCCGACTCCGGCCACCCAGCGCGGCCTGGACCGGGCACGGGAGGCTCCCACAGGGCGGGAGTCCCGTCCCCCTGAACACGGGCACCGCCGCCCCACTCCCTCATGGCCCGGGCCCTCCGCGCCCCACGTACCTCCCCCGGCCCGGCTCGGCCCAGCCCGGCCCGCTCCCGGGGCAGCAGCCAAGATGGCGGCGAGGCCCGGCGGCGGCGCGAGGCCGCCCCCGACGGAGGC